>JAKTYL010000048.1:84403-102683 GCA_030578715.1 Magnusiomyces tetraspermus
GTACAGATGAGAACGGAACATGGAAAGTTTGGCTCCTACTATCAAAAGTTTAACATAACCAGCGAACCCTTTGAGTGTGAATGCGGCCACGATCTTGAGACCGTGGAACACATACTCAAAGAGTGCCCAAAATACTCCGAAGGGAGAGAACAACTCAAAAAGTCCTCGGCAGACTTGGACACGAAGTTCCTATTAGGAAGCAATAAAGGAATACAGGCAACTGTAACCTTTCTGAAATCCATAATGGGATTATAAACCCGGAATTTGGCGAAGAGAGTCAAGTGGGTATGAATTAAATCATACTCGGGCTAAACTCTCGCAAAGCGTAAGTTGATGAGGCAAGAAACGATCGTATCGATTGCATCTTATTTGAAATGGAACATGTGTTGAAAATTCACGAAAAGCAGGAAAGTACAAGAAGCCAGGAAGTGCCGCTAATATGTTTACATTTGGCGTTGTGCCGTAATTGTGTAGCACATTCTATGACAAGTGATGCCATAGAGCCAGTAGGTAGCTACGTCTAAATAATAAAATCAAAATCAAGCCAATCAAATCACCCGAGCGTTTTGCTTTAAAAAAAATGACAAAAACAATATCAAGTGCTTCAAAAAACGCAAGCAGAGAAGAATAAGAAGATAACAAATGATGTTATGTACAAGCTTGCCAATCGAAATCCTTTTTCTAAACAGCGCAATGGAAACAATGATCCGTATTGTTTTGTTTTATATACAACCAAAAACAATAAACAAAATAAACAAAAATCAACATCACACTTTTGCATCTCTCTCTCCATCTGACAACAAAATTATCACATGTATTAAAAGGTCTTCAGACTCTTTTTTTCTGTCTTCAAACAGCCAAAATGGTTTTGATAAAAAACAAAAATACATTCAATTCAGGCAGATGCAAATATGGAAAAAAAGCCACAAAAAAACAAGCCTAAACGTGGCGTCGCGAAAATATGGATGCAGTATGTGTATGTAGTGCCTGGAGAGTAGGGTTTAGGTATGTTCAATTCAATTCATTCAAGGGTTAGAGAACTATATAACATAGGCGTTGTATCAATCCTTTTACATATCATTTTACATAACGTCAGCAATTTGTAGATTTTCAAAACAACAATTCTTAGCGTGTGTCTAGTCAGCCCGAACATGAGCCCTAATGCTAGCTTACGAGGAACAGGGAAACCATTATGGGACAAAACTCTTCCCGACTCATTCCACTTGACATCATTCATTCGTATTTTTTAAGGTTACTAATCCCTCTTATCAGCAATATAGACTGCAACCACTCGCAAGCCCTTAATACTATTCAAGAGAATCTGTAACTCCATCGCAGGAGACACCCGTCTAAGCTTTGCTCGTTGCGCTTCAAGTAAAAGACAGTTACAATAGAATGTGAGTTACTTTTTCCAGTTGTCCACATTCACAATTGTAGGTTTCCTTTGAGATACCAAGCTTTTTGAGCCATGCACCTAATCGTCCATGGCTCGTTCTGAACTGTGTGATTCTGCTCATAACTCGTCGACTATGCTTCTTGTTTATGTATTATGTGTCGGCTGTGATGTAGTGGTGCCATTGGCCTTTGGAGCTTGAGTTATACTTACTCTCCCAATCGTCAAGAACCAATTGTGCAGATCTAGTAACAGCGTTTTGCTGACGCTTCTTTGCTTCATCAACTTCAACTTCTGTGGGTTCGGTGACTCTGTCAAATTGGTCAAGTTGCTTCATCAAGTCCTCCACTTGATTGTATTTCGTCATCAGTTCTGCACCTGGCAAGCTTGAGTCCAAAGTGGCCAAATGCTGCCTCCATGGATTTGTGTCGCTCAGCTTTTGTTTTTTTTTGCACTGATAAAGTTTTGAGCTTTTGAAAAAAATGGATGACGTATATGGCTTGAGTTTTTGAATACTGTGTTTAGTGTACGTAAATGCTTAGCGTGACGGTGTATATTTGATATCAATCCCTTTTTTTTTTTTTAGATATTTGACTTTGATAGGCCAATCTAGAAACTTAACTTCTAGTTGTGTATCTGTTGGTTTGATGTTAATAACACTTGGAGTCTTTGTGATATGCGTACAGTGCGCGGTTTTTGTGCTTAACAAATGTAGATATGTACGAATTCTATCCGAAATATTTGGATAACCATCATGGTTTTGTTTGCATGTTGCTTGTTTACTATCACTTTAATTCAGCACTATTCAACAACATTTCAATTAGTAGTTTCAACCATTCAAAATATCAAAGCTTGGACTCAACACACCGACAACATATTTCTAGATAACTCAACAAACAAACGGAACAAAGTGAGAAAGTCAACTACTTTTACTTCTTGACTACAGATAACATCGCAAGATATTCAAAATTACTCGCAATATCACGTGATTATTAAGATTAGGAAGAAAAAAGATATTAGCGATGCTTGGTTTCGATCCAAGGACATCAGGGTTATGAGCCCTGCGCGCTTCCTCTGCGCCACATCGCTCTATGTTTAAAAATTAATCATTAAAACTATAATACTACAAATATATATAAGCAGGGTATAAACATTAGTTTCTTCGAGCTAAAGTCTAGCATTAGGTCTTATATTCAGGCTGGCATAGACATAAGCAAAGAATTCATGTTTTGAAAATCTACAAATTGCTGACGTTATGTAGGATGATATGTAAAAGGATTGCTACAACGCCCATGTTATATAGTTCTCTAACCCTTGAATAAATTGAATTGAATTACAGCTAAAATGTCAGCATATTGTTAAGAAATGCTTTAGAGTATTACATTAATATGTAATCTAACTTCTCTGAAACAGTATCATAGCAATTGATTGAATTTGAGCTGAGAACAGCTGTTTTTCATTACCCGAGCATCAAGTCTCATCACTCACATAAAAAATCTTTTAAAAACATACCTTAACAGTTTTTAGGTCGTAAAGCATCTATGGGTTTTATCACAAACAAATCCAAAAGTCTGAGATTGACAATTGAGAAATGAAGCCCACTAAAATTAATACATTTCATCAAGCCAAAATATACTCAATAGTTCTTGTAAAAACCCATTCCACCAAGGCAGTTCATGCAAAAAACCTAGCAGAATATCAAAAAAAAAAAAATAATCTTAAAAAAAAACAACAAATAAGAAATAAAAAGCCCTTACCATGATTGAGTTTGTTTAAATGTCTCTTTGGATACCCCTTTTTGTGCGTTGTGTGTTTGCGAGCTCAAGAAAGCTAATTCAGTTTGAGTGACATTTGTATTTATGTATATATGTTTGGAAAACTCACATGCTTATCTTGTTTATATCTATGTCCCTGTAGATCAGTAAAATTCAATCAAGGTTGGAGGCATAGAAAATGTATGATGTCAATGCTCAGCCAAAGGTGGGGGAACTAGTTACAATGGAACTTCTTCCACCAACACTTTTGACCTGAATGTACTGTGTGTCCAAATAAATCTAAACAGAGATTTCAGCTACTGCTTTTCTGGAAATGATTGGATCCATTACTACTATTGAAAAAACCAAACAAATCTGTAAGGCAAATCCCCGTTTTTATTATTATTAAAGTTATTTCAAAGCGGGAAACTTAATGCTTGTTTTTTTTTTTGCAAATTGGTTAGTTTTTTAAGGGTTTTTTGTGTTTTTGGTACTCTTATCAAAATGGGGTAAACAAGGTTTAATTCTACTTGTATGCACATGGGTTAGGGCTTACTCATACTAGAAATGGGATTTGATCAAATTGTTCAGCAGTTTTACCAGCCGGTATTGACTTGTGTTAATCGACTGTTTAAACAAACGTCTGAAAAACTAGTAAGCCGCTTTATTGCTTTTCAAACCTCCGATCCAATCCTGTTTTTGTTACATCTGAATGGTGAAAAATGTGTTCGGTTGGCTTTTTCTTTATTTTTCAGACGAGATCGATTGATCTGTTTTTCTATTTTTCATAGCCTCGCCCCCTTTTCCCTTAGTATACAAAACAAAAAAACACACATGTCACAAACAAAAAACAAAAAATCAAACTATTCTACCCTAAAAAATATCTTTCATAACTATCAAACCTACAGCATATTGAATACTTGAATTCCATGACTGCTCCAGCCTCAGATTTCCAGTTTGCTCGTGTTGAAAGAGGCATTTTGCGACCAAAAGCTTTGTCGCTGTATGAAGAGCTTTTTGTTTCGGTATGCGTCATTATTCATTATACCTTGTGTTTCCAATTATCTTAAAAGGCTTTTGAGATATTCTTTTGATTTACAATCTACAATGCTTCTTCTCAATAATTCCTTTTCGTCATTGTTCTAACAGTTGCTATTATTTGATTTTTTTGTTTAGGGTCCAATTGAAACCAAGCCGGAAGGGTTTTGGACCGAGGTGTTTTTGCTTCGTTGTAACAAACCAGCTTTTGCTGAAATCCTGGCTCAAGTGTCTCCTAACAAACTTCTCCAACGAAAAGCTATTTCGACTGAATTTTTCAAGCATTGTATTTATAACCTAGGGTCTGACGATATCGAAGTTGTCACAAATACTTTAACCCTTCTTTCGACTTTTTTGCAATCAGTCTTTTCCAAAAAGTTTTTGTCAAGAAGTTCGGATCTGATTGCTCTTCTTGGAGGCTATGAAAGTATTGATCAAAATTTTCCTGATTTCTTGGACAAGCTCAAAATAATTGTTTCGGGATCAATTCCTGCTACGAGCAATTTGGCACCTGAGGCTTTTGAACAGCAGCTACTGATTGCTAGAGTCAATGGTATTCGAATTGCAACAATCGCAGCTGGCGGATCTTTAAACACGTCTTTGGAAACTTATTTTATGAACAACGACATGTTTGCGGCAATCATCTCATTTATAAATGCACCAAACACTGATGTTTACACTGGCGACGCCTTTTCGTTAATTGGTGTATTGGCAGCTTTTGGAAAGCTTGAAACTCATAATCCTTATAGGGTTAGACTTGCAGACTTTGTGGATCGTCAGAGTATGTTAAAAACAATTCGAGCCTCTGGCCACGTATGGCAAATCTGCTTGGCACAATACCAAAATAAGCTGGATAACCACGGATATTTCAGCAGCGCAGTGGGTTCTCCATATTCCATGGTTTTCTCGCTTGCAAGGTGGTTTCGTTCATCCAAACCAAACCCTAATGATACCCAGACTGATGACACAGTGCCTCCTCAGCAACAACAGGTCAAGAATGACAATATCAATGAAGCCAAGAGTCCATTAGAAATAATCTCTCTTACACTGGCTACCTATGAAGCTATTTCTGCTAATAAAGTCTATGCCAAATTACTTCTTGAAT
Source organism: Magnusiomyces tetraspermus (assembly GCA_030578715.1). NCBI lineage: Eukaryota > Fungi > Ascomycota > Dipodascomycetes > Dipodascales > Dipodascaceae > Magnusiomyces > Magnusiomyces tetraspermus. The sequence continues at coordinate 89,694 of JAKTYL010000048.1, forward strand.
GCCCAGCAACTCACACTGATGCTGCTAAAACGGAGGCGAGTGACAATAACAATGCAGTCGCAACTGCTTTAGTCAACAGATCACCACCATTTGCAACGTTTCTTTCTCTTTGTACATACCTTTTTCAAAACCAACACAAGACCACTCGAGCTGCTCTTTATGCTCGCTTGTGCTTATTAATTTTGCATACCATTATTGAAACCCCTATTTTTGTTCCATCTCCTACTTCTGCAGCTGCTCCCTCGTTGCTTGTTGATGACACTCTTCGAACAAAATCAATTGTTGTTGCACAACAATATGCTCCATATCTTCCGGTTGTCACATTTGCGGGGAAAGCCGTAACAAAGACTGAAAGTGAAGACAGGAACTCTGTTGAAGGTGCAGATTTAGAAGCGCGAGTACGCGAAAATAACAATGGCCCCGAGTCTGGAAGATTGTTGCTTGAAGGTGTTTTGGACGCTTTGCAATGTGCGTTGAGATACAACATGAAGTGCAACATTGATACTGAGATGTACATCTTGGCTCTAACCAATGTTTTTCAAACAATCCATTTTCTTCGTCAGTCAAAGTTCAGGCTGCAGTACCATTGGCAAGAATTATGGAAAACGTTATTTTCGCTTATCCGATTTATCAATTCTCATCCAACTTCCAAGAGTGGTTCAAATGGCAAGAACAATAATAGTTCCAAAACTAGAACAACAACGGCAACAACAGGTGATCCAGAGTACGCTGATATGGTATCTTTGATCGTCCTTATTTTGGCAACCTCTTTGATTCACGGCGACACATTTTTGGGCAGCAGTTCTGATTATGATGACCTATTTTACAAGATCATTGAAAACAATGAAGCTCTTGCTAAACTCAAACGGTTATTCAACAGCACGCTGAGCAATGTCCCTTCAATGGCTGTTTTACAAGCTTCTATTAACCACTATTCAGCACTGCTTTCGTCTGATGGCAAGACCTCGACACCAAACAAACAGCTTAGTGCACAAGAAGTGACTGCAGCTATTCGAGACGGATACCAATCGTTGTCATTATACCAATATGCGACTGGTGGAGCCAGCGCAAACAGCAGAAACGAAAATAATAATTCTTCTTTTGCTGCTGCTACAAATGGACGATCAGGAGGAGTCGTTCAAGGTCTTGGATCCCACGCAGACGTTGCTTCATATCTGATGCATAATCCTCTTCCTAAATTGAGAGAGCCTGACGAGAGATCGTACTTTAAAAAGTTGATGAGACAGATTATTGAAGACATTCAAGATTTGCATTAAAATTTGTAGTCTGTTTTCAGGGTTTTCTTGGGATAGCATTGATTGAGCAGAATGTGAAAAATAGAATAAAATGAAATGAAACAAAATATACTGAGTATTGGAAAATCAAGTAAAAGTACAAAAATGAAATAAAATAGTAATAAACAAAAAAGAACTTTCAAAAAAGTTTTGCCAACATCTAGTATTTATAACACTAGGTGGTAAACAGCGAAAATAATAATGTCGGTAACGTTCATTTGAAAACGTGGACTTACAATTTTGAATTTGATATAAGGTGTAAACAGATTTACTACAGTCCCAATATATGCTGGTATATAAAGCCTCACCGATATATATTTTCCACACACACATCTAAAATTTTTTTACTATTTTTTGTTTTTGTCTAGCAACTCCTAATTTTTTTTTTCCTTTTCTTGTCTATTGCCACTAATCAAACACACATATACAGTCGTTTTTTTTTCTCAAGAATTTGAATATATCACCTATCGTCAACAAGCAATACCCGACTTGGTTTGACTCGACTTTCACTTTGTGTTTTTTAAAAAACTCTTGTTTTGTATCCAAAAATGTACTTTTTTCGTCCAACTTCAGCGACCGAAGCTTCATTGAACCGTGCCAGAAACCGAGACTTACAAAAGCTCAAGATTCCTAAGATATTTGACAAAAGTGTAGACTTGAATCGTGTCAACCAAAATCTTATTAAAGGATGGGTTTTGAATAGGGTGAGTAATTTGTTGTCGTTTGGTTAATATGTATTCAAGCGTTGTTTTTTTTCAAAGAATTGTTCTAATCCTGGATCCACTTTTTTTATTATTATTAAAAAAAGATATGAAAAAATAGATGTTTTGTTGATAAATGTTTGCGTTTTTGAAATATTGAATGACCAAATGCTTGATTATATCGCTTGATAATCTTAAATTAATCTATTTTCACACACATCCAACTAACATTTTTTTTATCATAGCTAAACGAATTAGTTCCTGATGACGATATCGTTACTTCATATGCACTCGAACTGATTTTCGGATCCACTTCGGACTCTCAACTAGTTACGCCATCTTCTTCATACAAACCAGCCATGTCAGCAATCAAATCTGAAAACTCTTCTATCAAACAAGAAGGAAATACAAAATCTAACCAAATACCACAGGTGGTTAAAGCCATTGCACCACATTTTCCAGATATCAAAGACATTCAACTTCAGCTTCAAGGTTTTATGGGTGGCTCATATACAGATAATGATAGTAGCGACAACAAATGCTTGAAGTTTTGTACCGAGCTGTGGGAATTATTGTTGGAAGCCCAAGACGATCCAGATGGAATACCTCCTAGTTTGATTGCTGAAAAAAGAAAAGAACTAGCCAGAAAGGCTTTCAAGCATGAAGAAGAAGAACGTGAACATGAGCAAGGGCACAGGTACGGCGATTCAGAGAGACAACGAAAAGGACGTGGGTTTAGAGAAAGAGAAGACGACAATAATCAAGATGGTGGATACAATGGAAGAAATCAGGACAAGGGCTATAGAAGGTCAGACCAAAGATCTGAGTACAGAAGGGATCGCCGAAGATATGACGACTCGGAAGAAGAAGATAACGGAAGAAGCAGAAGGCAGAGATATGATAATTATTCACGTCATCCTCGTCATAACGATGAATCTGGATCAGAGTACGGGTCTGGGAAAGAACGAGAAGAAGAAAACTCTTATTCAAACAGAAGATACCATTCCAGAGAACATAGAGGTTATAATAGAGACAGAGAAGAGCGATCCAGAAATAATAGAGATTATAGAGAGAGAGGCGATAGACACGGCAGACGTCACGAGAGCAGGTCTCCAGATCAAAGTCGTAGCCCAAGTCGCGAACGATCTCGTCGGGACAATTATAGAGACCGGTCTTCACGTCATGGACATGGTTATTCGCGGTCTAGAAGAGACTCTAGAAGTGATGATGATGGTCGAGATGAGGAATCTGATCATGGCAACCGACGCAACAATATAAGAGCTGTCAGTGACCGTGAACAAAGCCCACCTAGACGTGTTGCCATGCTTCGAAGCCCGAGTCCCGAGTCTGACTAGTTGGTATTTAGTGTTTGAATTTGCAATTACATACATACACATAAAACAATACATACATGTCATATAGCGTGATATTCATATGATTAATCCACTTTGCTGTACTTATCTCAAATCTGAGTCTGAGCCGCCAATAATAGATTTTGAGCTCCTTTTACTTTCTGTTCTTCTTCCCCTCCACATTGGATTTTTAACACATACCTTTTTTTGTTTATTTATTTTTTTTTGCCTTAGTTCGTTTTGAGTCCACTCTACGTATATTTTTCACACAGAAATGCCTGAGGCTAATATCCACCATCAACAACAGGCCCAGCAATCGTCTGACGTGATGCCTTCGTTTTCTGGCTCGTCTACTAACGGTGCTGGACGTATTGGCCGATACCAAATCATCAAGACTTTGGGTGAAGGCTCCTTTGGTAAAGTCAAGCTCGCATACCATTTGGCCACCCATGCCCGAGTAGCTCTCAAAATCATCAACAGAAAGACGCTGGCCAAAAGTGACATGCAAGGCCGTGTTGAGCGTGAGATTTCATATCTCCGTCTTTTGCGACATCCTCACATTATCAAGCTATACGACGTGATTAAGTCGAAGGATGAGATCATTATGGTCATTGAGTTTGCAGGAAAAGAGTTGTTTGACTACATTGTTCAAAGAGGACGTATGTCTGAAGATGAAGCACGCCGTTTTTTCCAGCAAATTATTTCCGCCGTTGATTACTGCCATCGACACAAGATTGTTCACAGAGATTTGAAACCTGAAAACTTGCTTTTGGACGACAATCTTAACGTCAAGATTGCCGACTTTGGTCTCTCAAATATTATGACTGACGGTAACTTTTTGAAGACTTCCTGCGGTTCGCCAAACTACGCCGCTCCTGAAGTCATTTCAGGAAAATTGTATGCTGGACCTGAAGTCGATGTTTGGTCTTGTGGTGTTATTCTCTACGTCATGCTTTGTGGCCGTTTGCCCTTTGATGATGAATTTATTCCCAATCTTTTTAAGAAAATTTCCAATGGTGTTTACACTATTCCTCCAGATTTGTCGCCAGGTGCTAAGAATTTGTTGCAGCGAATGCTAGTTGTTAACCCTATTGACCGTATCACTGTCCGAGAAATCATTCAAGACCCTTGGTTCTCAGTAAATTTGGATCCCTCTTTGCTTCCCCCTGATATGCGCGAAGAGCAGGAACGAAAGAAGGAAGAAGAGTCTGCTATTGAGTCTATTGATGACTCTCTTGTTGGTGCTTTGAGTCGCACAATGGGTTACTCTAAGGAACAAATCTACGATGCTCTTCGCCACACTAATGGTGACGGCTCAGAAATCAGAGATGCCTACCAGCTAGTTAAAGATAACAGATCAATGGGTGCAGCTGCAGTTCGCCAGGGCGAGATGGATAAGTACCTTGTTGAAGATTCTTCTACTGAAGAAGCTTTATTAAAAAAGCAACAATACCAACTTCTTGCTCAGCAGCAAAAATCCAACGCATCGGCTGTAAGTTCTGGTCAAGGTTCCCAGTTTTCTTCGCCAGGATACAATGCAGTCGATGGAAGCAGGCCACACTCATCATCATTTTCACGCGACAATCCACCTGCACTCACTTTTGACAGAATGCAACTTCCCACAGCTTTAGACATTGGTGGCCACCGCACGCCTCACAATACAATTGCAGTTTTACCTACATCTCTTCCAGCCTACCACAGAGCCAACATGTTAGAATACGGGCCTCCCTCAATGCGCCGATTGAACCCGCTTGCTATGAAGAAGGCCAAGACCCGATGGCATTTCGGCATTCGATCACGTTCTTATCCCTTGGACGTTATGGGCGAAATCTACCGCGCGTTAAAGAACCTTGGTGCCGAATGGGCTGTTCCATCAGAAGAAGACTTGTGGACTATCCACGTTCGCTGGAAGTGTGTTTTGCCTAAATCCGCAAAAGGTTCTGATTCTACTGGAGCTGATACATCAAAAGATTCTGGAAATGCTAATTCCGAAGGTGGTGACTCTAAAACATCTGGTGATACCAACATGCCGGATAGCGGTGCCGAGAATGACCAAGAAAATGACATGGATGTTGATGAGGCTGAAGAAAAGACAGAGTTGATGAAAATGAGAATCCAACTTTACCAAATTGAGCAAAATAACTATTTGGTTGACTTTAAATTTGATGGTTGGGAAGATATTGAATCCACTGATTCAGAGTCTCAGCAGGCACCGAAAAAGCCTGTTCGTCTTCCAGCATCCTTACAAATGGCAAGTGCTGGTACAAATTCTCGAGCAGCTGCTAACGCTGCTGGATCTAATACCGATACCAGTGGCACTGCTGCTGCTACAACTGGACCTGGCGCTGCTTCTGGAACTGCTGCTGCACAAGCTGGTGCCGCAGCCGTTTGCCGTGACAGAAGTGAGTTTGATACCTTTTCGGTTTATCCATTTTTGCATTTGGCTACTAGATTGATTATGGAATTGGCAGTCAATAGTCAAGCTCAGTAAAATAGACGAGTAGGCTTAATAAATAGATGTGCCCAACAATAAAATTTGGAAGAAAGATCAAGAAAAAGACAAAAAAAATTGATTGATTGATTGATTGAATACAAGATACTAAGAACAGCTAAACTAGTAGTAGTATTTATTATAATAATTATATAAAAAAAAAGTGCTCTAGATAATTTGTAAACTTTTTTTTATATTATGTTTTTATTATGTTATTATATATATGTTTTTTTTTCATAGCGAAATAGAAGTGTAAATTTATTTGCCAATCGCTTTATTTCCAAATTTCTTGTTAAATCAGTACACAGTAGAAAAACCTCATTTGGCTCTATGATCAAGACAAACAACTTTGTTCACGGAAACTTCTTTAACAATATATAATATTTAATTAATTACATGACAATTAAATAATAAATAATAAAACATCTATATCTAACAGATCTCAAAAAACAAACAAACGATATGTTTCTTTTCTTCTATTTATCAAACACTAGACACAATTTCTAATGCCTTTCTCAAAACAAGAACCATTTTCTGCAACTCTTCTCTTCGTTTGATAGTATTTTCATTTTCTTTAACCAAATCAGCCATTGCTTCCGAAGACTGATACAGCTTTTCCAACAACTCGGTTTGGATTTCCTGTTTAGACTGCGAAATGAGTTTGAGCATAATAGCTTTAGGAACCAAGTCGGTGACTGTTCTTTGGACAATGCTGAAATAGGACTGGATCAGCATCTTGATCACTTCAGTCTCCATGGTTTCGCGCTCAGACATTTGACCAGATGCACGTAAAGTGGCGGAAGGTGGTTCCATATTTGCCAACCGTTTCTTGTTTTTGGTTGCAAAAAAGTTGCTAAAAAAGCCACCGCCACCAACACCATTGACGCTGCCATTTGCACTGCCGTTAACACTGCTGCTACTGTGTTTATAATCGACAGCAGAGTTTGTGAGCTGTTGCTGGTTAGGAATTGGTTTCCCGGTTTTGGGGTCTAATTGAATAGGCTTGGAAAGTTGCATTTTTTCAGAAACAATGGCCATTGCCTGGCTGCCTTTGATAAGATCAGGATGGGCAGTGTTGACATAAGCCTCTTCCATAGACACGATATCCGTCACAACCTTGTTTGTAGGAATCAATGCTTTTCGCAAAAACCCAATAAACACATCGTTGATACTTTCTCTCAAGGCTGGGTACCTGCTGAATTGAGGTTTTGCCAAAATCTGCGACAAAATACGCACTAGTTCGTCATAAACAAGAGTGACACACTTCAAACTGGGCTCTTCAAATCGATGAATTTGTTTCTTTACAAGAACTTCAAAAGCAGCAGCACCGACAAACAAGTTTGGAGAAACACCAGCACTGTTGTACAAAATAGTACGAATGTCGACATCTTTAATTTGATCAAAAGGATCAAGTGCTTTGATACCGTTGACAAAAATTTCGTGAAACACAAAACTTACACGGGCACCGCCGCTGAGTTCAAGAGAAGATGTCTCAGTGTTGTGGCCGTCCAAAGCTGATCGGTAATCGTTGCAAAACTCGGTGATGGCAGAAAGAACAATGTTGGAAGGCGAGCCTGACTGTGGAGGACCGATTTTGGTAAGCTCTGATTGATACTTTTTAAGAGAATCGTTTATACGAGCCTTGATTTCTGGAAGGGTATTGCGAATATGATTCAAAAGAATCATGTTGAGTCTTTTTGCCAAATATGGGGTACCGCAGTATTGAGCTTTATTACGATAGGAAGCGTGGCTTTCAAAATACTCTTTTTCAAATTGTAAAGCAGAGTTGATAGACTTGTTGGTGTTGATATCCTTTTGACTGCGATTGATAACAGGGATGTAGCCAAACTTGAGAGGAATGACACGTCCTGCAATAATGTCAACAACGTCTGTTCCTTGATCCATTAAATCAATCTTGGTCAAAACACCAATGGTTCTGTTTCCTTCAGGATCAACTTCGCGAGCAAGCATAAGGCCATCAGAGTTGGCCAAATCGGTATTAGCAGCGGTGACTGAAAGGATAATGGCGTTTGGCTTGGAAATAAACTTAAGAACCATTTCCTTGATTTGGACTTCAATGTCCTTTGGCTGATCGCCAACTGGAACTTTTGTAAGACCAGGCAAATCTACAAGAGTAAGTGTAAGGACATGGGGAGAAAAGATTTTCAAGTTGATAGGAACTGAGGAAATGCCAGCGTTTTTGCCAGTTTTGAGATCAGTCTCGCGAACAATTTCTTGTCGAATTTCATTAAAGTCATGAAACTTTTGGCCGGGTTTATGAAGGAATTCACCCCATTCATCGGAATTAGTTTCGTTTGATCGTTCGCCGGATTCAGTCGTACTGGATGGTTCAGAAGGAGAAGCACCAGAAGTTGGTGCAGGTCGACGGTTGATAAGTTGGAGAACTAAGGGGCGTCGAGTGACGATACCAGAACCACGAGGCAAAAAGTCTCTTCCAACAATGTTTTCAAGAACCGAACTTTTACCACTAGATTGAGACCCTACTACAGTGATTTGAGGAAGATCTATAGTATTAGGACCGATTGGAGAAAGAGCATCCTATGTTGAAGAAAAAAACGTTAGAAATGAAAAGAATGAAGAATACCAAACTCCGTGAAAAACATACTTGCAATTTGTTGATTGTATCGATCAATTGTTGATCCATGGCCATTTTGAACAATTTTAAACAAAATCAGTTGGTTTTTCAAGCTTAGTTTTGTTATATAGATTGGTCTATAAATAATAAATAAGGGTTGAACAAAAATGAAATTTTCTCAACAAGGATTATTTTTCAAGCAGCCAGCACAGAACTATTGCTTTCTCTTCTTATATGAGACAAACCAACAAAAACAGGTTCAAAAAACAAAAAACCCAAATCCAAACAAAAGAGGCAAATTATTGACTCAAACTGTTTTTTTTCTATGCTGAGATTTTTCAAAAATGAAGGAAAATGTGGAAAAACCGTTTTTTGTTCAATTCAGGGCAAAAAACTAAAAAATTAAAAGTGCCAGCACAGAGATGTCACATGATATGGGTATCAATATGCTGCATTAAACGAGAAAATGTAGCAAAAAAAGATAACAGCTTGAATACGACAAGAGGTTTCTAGAACATGAATATAGAACACTCAGAATAGAAATGAAATAATAGAAACCGGCATAGAACAGGTTAAAAGATTAGAAAAAAAAAATCTTAATGCGAAAAGCGGATATGAAATGTAGTTATTTGAATGTACCAAACAGTTGACGCTAATGAAGAAGTTCTTTCAATTGTACCAAACAAGACTACAAAAAACAAAACCAACTAAACAAATAGTCAAAACGAGGTTAAGAATAAAGCAATATTAACAAAAAAAAAAAAAACTGAAAAACAATCATGGGATTGATAAAAACCAAACATTGATTTTGATTCAAGAGCTATAGATTACAAAAGTCAGTATCTACAAAAACAGGATTGGGCAACTACTACCGTTTCTACTTGAGGCGATGGACCTGCCAATAAAGCGCAAGGCTTGAGTTATCCAAACATACATTTATAACAATTAAAGGGGGAGGGGTCTAGAGATATTTTATAAATCGTCTATAGATATATGGAAAAGGATAGTCGACGAGTTATGAGCCGAGTCACACAGCTCAGAACGAGCCATGGACGATTAGGTGCATGGTTCAAAAAGTTTGGTATCACAAAGGAAACAGTAACTCACATTTTATTGAACAGTCTTCTACTTGAAGCACACCAAGCGAAACTTAGACGGGTGTCTCCTGTGATGGAGTTACCGACTTTCTTGAATAGTATTAAGGGCTTGCGAGCAGTCGCAGCCTTTATTGTTGATAAGAGGGATAGTGAGCCTTTTAAAAAATAAGAATTGACGATGTCAAGTGGAATGAGTTGGGAAGAGTTTTGTTCCATAATGGTTTCCCTGCGCCTCTTAAGTTAGTATTAAGACTCATGTTCAGGCTGACTGTAAGACAAGTTAAGAATTGATGTTTTGAAAATGTACAAGTTGATATATAAAAGGATGGCTACAACGCCTATATTATATAATTCTATAACCCTTGAATAAATTGAATTGACTATAGATAATGAAGTTTGGTCAGGTTATGAAATTGACAGCAAACAGTTTGTGATTCTATTGGACCCTTAGACCTTCGACAGTGGTTACAATCATATTAAGCTTAGATGCGTGCGTACTTGTCTTGTGATGAGTGGTATGAACGGAAACGCTTAGAAATCACCTTAATCAGAACGGAATCTAATGCTTGGTAAGGCTAAAATTATATTCATAGCTCTTATATGAAAAGCCCTAATCACAGCATTTTCTAATTCTAATTCCAAAGTCAATGTGTCAACATGTATAACCCGCCTGTCAAGTATACATTCAAACCAGAAGCTGCAAGGAACAAAAAAAACCACTATATTCTATGCTCTTCTTGAAGAAAAAAAACCGTTTTTTTATATTAAAAACCATGAACTCGACACGCAGAACCTGCAATACGTTGTTGACTGGTTATCAGCTTCCCGGCCTTTTAAATCCACCAACGTTTGCTGATTTGTCCAAACTCTTTGGCTTTTCAAGGTTTAGAACCCACGCACAAATTTGCGTTTTGTTATCGGTGGCCAAACTAAAAATATGGTTGTGTGTAGAACAAGCATGCACGTGAACGATATGTCATTGATAAGCGGCAATGTTCTTATCTTTTGTTATCGTTTCTTGTTCCAAGACATAAAAACTCTATCGATCCCGGCTTGAAATCCCACATTTAGCTCCTTCACTCGTTTTCTATTTAATAGCACATTTCCCTAGTTATTGCTTATTATTTTTTTCCCTCACTACATCTCCTCCATACATTATCATTACCACCCTCCTTCATCATGTCTTCCTGCCCTCTTGTTGACTCTTCTGGTCTGCCACTAGTCCACTGGACAAGCATGTTTACAGACACATGCATATACGGCGATTTCCAGGCAGTAGCATGGGCTTCACAATACTTTTCAATAGCCGTCTGGGTATATGCTGGAACTTATCAGAGTTACAAGCTTTACACAACGAAAGACACTAATGGATTCAGCGAGTCGTTCCTACTTTGCTGGATTCTGGGTGCCGTTCTCAACACAATTGGCTGTTGGTTTACTATGCAAATGCCTTTTCAAATCTTTTTGGCCCTTTATTTCTTGGTTTCAGACAGCTTTTTGTATTTCCAGTTCAAGTACTACGCTGCTAGACCTTGGTTGAAGCTTGAACTTGACATCAAAGAAGAGTGTGAAGTGTTGATTGCCAAAGATCCTAACGCGGCCGAATTTTTAGAGGCTGCAACTCATGAACGAGCCAGCAGCATTTCCAAAATGCCAATTTCTCAATCTACCAGCCTCCTTTCGTCATCTTCAAGTTCATCTGAATCCTCTTCTTACTCTCCTTCCCAAGGTTACTCTACTTTCACTCCTGCAGTAGTATTAGGCGTAGTGTATAACGCTTCTACGGGTTCTTGCGCACCTCTTCCTCCTCTTCCATCGCCTTCTTCTTCTTCGTCGGCTGAATCTGTGGCTGAATTTGTCACTAAAGTCGTCACTTCTGAAACTTCACAAGGTTTGGCTCTTTTAACAGTCTTGCGTCTTGCCGTTGGAACTACTGCTGCTTGGGCCAGTAACATTTTATACACAGTTTCGCGCATTCCTCAAATCAGACTCAACTACCGACGCAAAAGCTGCGAAGGAGTAAGCCCTGCTTTATTTGTTGCTACTCTTTTTGCAAACTTTTCATACTGTCTTACAATTGCCGGTGAATGGAAGAGCATTTCAGATCCACAAGCCGCTTCCAACTTTCTTTTGAAAGAGTTGCCATTCATCTGGGGCGCTGTGTCTACCACTGTGGCAGACATTTTCATTTTTGCACAGTTTTACATTTACAGAAACAACGATGGTGTTGATTATGAAAAGTTGGCCGCAAACTGTGAAGAAATGTTTTCTTCTAATGATGACAACTTTTAATCTCTTCCTTTTAACCCGTTTTCTCTACTTCTTTCCCTCTTTTGCATATATTCGTTATAGATATAGATACTTGAGATTCTTTTTCTCAAACGATTTAATGACTTTACGATTTTCTTTTTGTTTTATATACTGAATTTTAGATTTTTCATAATATAGATTTGTTAATAATTTTCACTGTTTTTTTTTGAAGGTTTATGAAAAAAAAAAAAAAACTTTTCAGTTTTCAAGTTCCTTAAAAATACGATGAAAAGAATAACAGAAAACCATACCTTCCGTCAGTACAACCCTATTTGCTTTTCTACAAAAATGAGCCATCGAATAATGATACAATATTGATATACTTCTTCGGCCCATATTCTTTTCCAAAAACACTTTTCTGCGTCATACCGTTTATTTTAGTTTTTCTATATTTTTTCGGGATATCCCGAAGAACAACAAGTTTACAATTATCACAAGTTCACTACGAGATTGGCCGCCAAATGTAGGCAACCATTTCAAGCTTTTAGAGTTTGAAAGTAGTACCCCAGGATAACTTTTTAATCTTTTGATAATCTTTAAAGCTTTCGTTTTAAATATGAACAAAGAAAAACAATTGATCTTTAGCACTCTATTTTTTTCTGACTTAATCAAATGTCGCAAATCCTGAACAGGCCTTATTTTGTTTATTTGTAAATCACCCTTTACTCAGTACACTATCAAATAGCTAGTGGTTTGTCAGTCTAGAAACTTGACTGACAATCCTTTTCTTTCGAAATAGCAAAGCGCTACATGCATTGTAAATAAATGCTAATCAAGTTTAATTCAAAAGCCAGAATGAATGAGTAAATATAAACAATCTTTGGGTGAAATGTGCATCTTGAAACTAACTTACGAATAAATGTGCACAAAAATATTACGTGCTGGATGTATCTGTAATATTACTTGATTGGTGGAAACGCGCACCATGGTAATGTCGTGAACCTTTACACCTATCTATACTTTCAAGCTCCAAATTTTCATCAATTCTTATCAAATTTCATTCAATTTCTAGACTTTACTTGATAACAAACTAAAGAAAATGCACAAAAATACTCAAACCAAACTCTCTATCACATTTTCTTATGAACGACTCCGTAGTATTTTGTTCTACAACTTTTCCGCTACGAAAAAAAAGCCCCGAAATTCTG
>JAKTYL010000048.1:102783-154971 GCA_030578715.1 Magnusiomyces tetraspermus
TTTTTTTTTTTTTTTTTCATAGATATTTTCCTTTCGTTTTTTTGTTTTGATATCATTGAAATAAGTAATTGATATACGATCTACTGACTTGGAAAGAAAACAAAAGGCAACTTTACTATTGGGTCTTTGATTGTTTTTTTCTTGATAGATTGTCCTACCAAACCCTCAAGGCAAAAAGAAAAAAAGATTTTAAGATATTCAACAATATCCACGTTTCCTGACAATAATTTTAACAACTGAATACACTAAACCTCATTCTCATCAGAACCTAGACTTTTTTTTTTTTTTAAAAAAAAAACGCATATTATACAAAACACAACAAAAAATCAAACAAGATCATTGAGCTGTTTAGCACCCTCGAAGAAAGAAAAAACAAGATATCTGTTTTTAATTACAAATTGAATTGGATTGAATTTTTCTGCAATAATGTCACACCAAGAAGAAAGACAAGAATACTACGGTGTCACCAGACCTATCAGTTCCGCGGGCCCAACCCATGCCGAGAATGACTTGAATGATTTAATGATTGAAGAACTTAAGCGACAAGGTTCTTTTGAATCCCAGGCAATGACCAACAAACGTGTTGCTGTGCTTCAAGTTTTGCAAGAATTGACTGAAGAGTTTGTTTTCCGTATTGGCTTACAAAAACATATGACAGAGTCGATGGCGCGTGCAGCCGGTGGTAAGATTTTCACTTTCGGATCATACCGATTGGGTGTTTATGGTCCTGGCTCTGATATTGATACCCTTGTCGTCGTTCCCAAACACGTTTCTCGCGCCGATTTCTTTGTTGTTTTTGAACAATTGTTGCGCGAGCGACCAGATCTTGAAGAAATCACTCCGGTTCCTGACGCTTTTGTTCCTATCATCAAAATCAAAATGTCTGGGATTTCTATTGATATCATTATTGCCCATCTTGACATTTCCACTGTTCCTACCAACCTTACTCTTGAAGACAAGAACCTACTGAAGAATATTGATGAAAAAGATCTTCGTTCGCTTAACGGTACTCGTGTCACTGACGAAATTTTAAGGCTTGTCCCACAACCTGTAGTTTTCAAGCATGCTCTTCGAGCCATCAAAATGTGGGCTCAGCGAAGAGCCATTTACGGTAATATCATGGGCTTCCCTGGTGGTGTTGCTTGGGCTATGTTAGTTGCCCGAATATGCCAGCTTTACCCCAACGCTGTTTCTGCAACGATTGTTGACAAGTTCTTTTACATTTTGAAACGATGGAAATGGCCTCAGCCTGTGATTCTTAAGCATATTGAAGATGGTCCACTAAAAGTGCGTGTTTGGAATCCCAAAATTTACCCATTAGACAAAACTCATCGCATGCCTATCATCACACCTGCTTATCCATCCATGTGCGCCACCCACAACATTACTGCTTCTACACAAGAGATTATTGTTTCGGAACTTGAGCGTGGTGGTAACATTATGACTGAAATTACTTCTGGCAAGAAATCTTGGTCTGATTTATTTGCCAAACACGACTTTTTCCACCGATACAAATACTATCTCTCTATATGTGCTGCAACAAAGGGAAGCTTTGACGAACACGGCAAATGGTCTGGTCTTGTTGAGAGTAAGATTAGACTTTTGGCACAGAAACTTGAGGTTTTGCCTACTATTGTCATCTGCCATCCATTTGTCAAAACTTATGACAAGTCTTACTTTGTTTCTGAAGAAGATGCTATTAAAGTTGCAGACGGCGAAGTGATACCCGGAGTTGAACCATTAAACGGTGAAAAGACCCACGACCCAGAGCCTGGCAAAACTATTGTTCATGTCACAATTTTATATATTGGTCTTGAAATTCGACTGGAAAGTAAGTTGTTGGCTTGAAAATCTTTTTTTTTTCTCTTTTAGAAATAATGATACTAACACTTTTTGATGTTTTTTTAGGTGGGTCAAAACAACTCGACATTCAATGGCCATGCAAAGAGTTTTATGAAGCTTGTAAATCATTTTCTGGCTACAACAGCGATATTCATAGCATTTACATCAAGCATGTTCGCAAGTAAGTTTTTCTTAATTTTCTTTAAACCTGTTTGTTTTTCATTTTCTAATTCGCTTTTTTTTTTTTTTTTTAGTTATGACCTTCCTAGTGAAGTGTTTGATGCTGGCGAAAAGCGCCCTGAACGTACATTGAAGAAGCGAAAGAGAAGAGTCAATAGCGAGGTATGTTGAGACAGTTTCTCTTTATTTTTTTATTCAATCATGTTTAAACAAAATTGATACCTTTGGATTTTATTTTTTTTTGCAAGTGTTGCTTTTTCAATATCCAACTATGGTTTTTTTTTCTCGAACAAAAAACTAGAAAGATTTGATGATCTAACTTTTTTTAATAGTCTGAGAAACGACCTAAAAACCAGCCACTTTCGGCATCCGAAAATCAAGCAGCAGTAGCAGTAGCTTCTTCTTCCAACTCTGCAACAGCAACAACAAATGGAGCCGAATCATCAAACAGCACCAGCAAAATGCCTGAAAATGATACCAATAGCACTAACGGAAACAGCAATGGCGTAGATTCGGCTGCTGTTGCTGACAGTGTTGCGCCTTTTACTACTACTACTACTACTAATACCGCTTCAGGTTCAGAATCTTCAGGTTCCGCTGACTCTATTGCAAGACAGGATAATAATGGCAGTGCTGCGGAAACGGTAGTAGATGGACAGGAAGGGTCAGCTGCTGGCTCAAATGTTTCTAATGCTACTGCTGTTGCTCAATCATGAGCTGAGATTATGAGAGCTAATAATGAACTTTTTTAATTGTGGCATCAATAACAATGTTATAAAAACAACATTAACAATATCATCAATAATAATATCACATAATAGATAATGATAAATAATAATAAAATAATTTTTTTTTAAAATATAATATATTTTCAAATTCTTGTGATGATATACTTTCATTTTATTTATACTTGTGCAAAAAGAAAATAAAAATGGTATTAAGTATGCTGTTAACTATATACTGTATAAACAAAACAAAGTATGGATTTTGGCAAATCAGATAAAAAGTGCAATTGTTTACAAAACTAATAAAATCATATTAAACTGATTATTTAAATGTGCTTTTTTTTTCTTGATATTTTTCAATTTTTAATTATTATGTTTTTTTCAGTTTTTGTTCCGTTTACCCAACCCAATGTTTACCATTCAACCCTACAGAAACCCCGTTCATTTGGGTCTGAGGAGCTGCTGCTGCTGCCGCGGCTGCTGCCGCTATTTGTTGCTGTTGCAACTGTTGTTGCAGTTGTTTTTGGTACAAGGCTTGCTGCTGTGATTGCTGGAGTCTCATGCTGGCAGAAGTTGCCATCATACTAGGTACTGTAGCAACTCCGCCGCCAGAGGTAGTGGTAGCAACACCCGAAGAATAGACATTATTTCCTACTCGAATCGCTGTTGCGCCACCGTTGAAATTAGCAGATCCATTGACTGCTGTGTTTGGGGTAGTTGGCGTTGACGGGGATGATCCGTTGCTTTTGAGCTGATGTTGCAGTTGCTGGTATAGTGCTTGTTGTGATACTGTTGGTGAGATTCGTGACGTATTCACAAGACCAGCCTTGGGACTTGATTTCATCTGCTGGCTTGCCATTACTGCTCCATTCAAAGAATCTGCAAAACTAACTCCCAATCCATCAACACCTGCTGTCATTGGATCAGACCCATTCATGCCCATTGAAGCACCAGCTTTGGCGTTAATTCCATTGACATACCCATTCACTGCCAGTCCGTTGTTTTGAGGTGATCCTGTACGCGCATGGTTTGCAGCTACTGCTCGCTGTTGAGCCAAAAGTTGTAACTGAGCTTGTAGCGCAGGGTTAGATGCGGCCGCAACCACTGTTGCGTTATTCATTCCACTCATCGGAAACCCCATCATTGAACCTTGCTGTGCTTGAGGAGAACTCTGAAGCTGCTGTACCACAGACTGTATGTTTCCTTGGTTCATCCGCCTATTTGTGTTGGCAAGAGTAGGTGACGAGACTGACGACATGGATTCTCTTGGTGCCTGGTTAGGCGATGAGATCTGTCCATGAGGTGAAAAGGAACCTGAAACGACATTAGACGACATAGTTCCATTTGGATATGACACAGAAGGTGAAGAAAGCTGAGAGTTAATAAGCGCATTGTTTGTTATTTGTGGGGACGAGCTACTACTTCCAGGCTGTAGTTGGTATATGGGCGGAGTTTGTGTCGGATTGCGAGTGTTCATTCCAGCGACCGAAACATTTTGAGCAACTCCGCCATGCATTTCAATAGACCCATTTACTGGTGAGTTTATGGGAGATTGTGACCGTGATAATTGGTATTGTTGGGTAAGTTTGGCCTTCATTTGAGCCGTTAACTGTTGTTTTTGTTGGAGTTGTGCTTGTGTAACAGATGGTGATCTTGATCCCGCTTGCTGTTGAAACTGTTGTTGCAAAGCTGCATGGCTCATACTTTGAGGTATTTGCCGTTGCATATTCTGTTGTAAATAGGCATTTTGATTAGGGTGTTGTCGTGCTTGCTGCGAAGGTAATGTGTGTTGTTGTTGTGGATTTAATCGGTTGGGGATTTGTTGTTGACTATTTTGTTGTGCTTGATCTTGAGTATTCTGCTGCTGTTGTTGTTGTTGTTGTTGTTGCTGCTGTTGCTGTTGTTTCTTTTGTTGAAGCTGCTTATGCATAATACTCAGTTGTTGCTGACGAGACTTGTAAGCTTCCCAGTAAGTATCATAAGCCTTGGTCATGAGCATTGAACCAAATCTAATAGCCTGTGTTTCTTCAGAAATCCCGTTCAACCTGCTAGGATCTCGTCCTGGGTACTCAGCGCTATCGAAATGAACATCAGAATCATATTTGTATCTATCGTCCAAACGTTCTAAACGTGCCTGCGTAACACTCTTCTCAAGTTCGTCATTCAAAGAATTTCCAGCAAAAGTGGAGGTATCAACCCAGTTTGACAGCTCATCTTCTATCAGCGAAGACTTTTGTGGATCATAGTCATAGATAATATCAATTGATTTCGGCCGCCGAATGACACCACGGCGATCAACAATCGTTCTACCACCACGACCTACGCGTCTTCTTAGAGAAAGAGCAGAGCCTCTTGGAATATTTTTTCCACCAGAAGGCCATGGACCTTCACGATCAGTGGTTTTCGAAACTACACTCAAGTTTCCATCTTCAGAAAGCTTGGTTTGCAGCAAGTATGAGTTGGTTTCAAGTCTTGAGCTATAACTAGAACCAAGGGATAAAGATAAAGGAAACTTGAGGAATTTGTCAGGAGGCGATGGATATGAGGTTGCAATTGAAGAGTATGCGGCTTGAGATGGCTGTAGAATAGACAATGCATTGCGAGATGTATCGGCAGGATCGAAATAATCACAATATGGAACAAATGGGTTGTCTGTGTAATTGATCCATTCCTTGTCGTTGACTTGCCTGGTATGTATTTTATCTTTGACTGCAGCTTTGATAGTGTTTTCTTTCTCGCGTGTAACATGATCTAAAGAAACAAGTTCAAGATCAGGAATTTTGCAGGATGGGAGACGAACATACGCTGGAACTTGGTGATATGGATGTAAGTAAGCTTGCTGAGATATAGGAGCGGGTTGTTGTTGCTGTTGTGGATTGTTTATTGACTGAACAGATGAAGGGATCTCGGTATTGCTGGAAGCAGGAACACCAGGAGGGACAACAATAGACTTCGCTCTGACAACTTGTTGTGGATTGACACCAGCTTTTGTAGCATCTGTAAGCTCGACTGGGTCTTGAATAGAACCTTCTTCAGCCATAGGCGTAGGAACACTTGCGTCACTGGGAACCATAACGTTGGCAGAATTAGAATTAACAACAGGCAGTCCTTGGTTGTTCTTTCTCTTTTTCAAAGATACCAACAAATCATCATCACCAGATATGCCAAGTTTACGTTTGAGATCCTTCATCTTAACACGAGCCTCAAAAAGATCTTGTTCTTGCTGGAGAGCTTTGGCGCGTTGCTGTTCACGGTTGACAACCATCTTCATAAGGTATTTAGCTGCTTGTAGTTCCACACGTAGCCTTCTCAGTTTCTCAGAGCTTTGGGTATCTGTTCTTCGTGTTTTACGGACTTGGCGCAGTTCACGACGACGGAAACACACATAAGGATCACTGTCATCCTTATTATTGTCTTCAGTTTTTAATGAAGGTGTAATTGAGTTTCCCTTTCGTTCAAGTTTTCGCTTTTTCCAGTGCTCATAAATAACAAGCCCGAAATGTTTGAATGCTGTAAGCTTAGACTCTTTCTTCTTAGTTTTTTGAGCAGTTGACAGCTTATCTAAAAGAAGCTCAGGATTTGTGGTATCATTTTCTACGCTTTTGATTTCATCAATAATGATTGGCAAAAGTTCTTCAAACGACATCACTTGAGCAGGATCCATAGTCAAAAAAGGCTGTTTTTCAGCAATTGTGGTTTCGAATTTGCTCATAACCATTTCAAAATCATCTTCAGAACATTGATTCGAAGAGGGCTTTCCCAAGTTGAGCTTCTTTAAAAATACATCGTCATCTTCGTCCATGTTATAAGAACACCCTGTGCATTCTTCAACAGTTTCCGATTGCCTTATGTATGAATGAGGATCAGTAAAGCCCTTTTTATAAAACTTGCTGTAATCTTTCCATGTTTTTGATGCATCTGGTGTTGGGATATACACTTGTTCAACTTTCGCACCTGCAGAGGCTGCTATCGAGGCATTGATTGCGGCTTTGAGATGATGCTCCTCCTCTTCACCTTTTTCAACACCAGTTTCTACGTGCTGTAACTCGCGCTGTTGTTCATCTTCAAGATCCGGAACATCGCTCTGGTATAGTACTTGGAGAGTCTGCTTAACACTGATCTTTCTCTGGCGAAAACGAGCTGAGGTGTTTGAAGGATTCGACATGGTTTAGGGTAACTTGTGACCAATAATGTAATATGCAAATAGGTTTAGGGTATCACCTAAGAGCTGCATGGGGCAGCCAGGTTGAAGAAATTTGGTATACACCTCTAAAAAAGAGATTCGCGGAAAAGGAGTAGTGAGGCTGGAATGACTAAAGCACGTAAACAATCACAAGTTTTGAAGTCTTTGAATGTAAATAATTCCAAAAAAAAGTTTGCTGATTGTTTTGTACAGTATTTGCCAATAAATGGTGATATAGATGTGTGGATTTTGCTAATGTTGCTGTAATTTTTTAAAAAAATTAGAGGTATGCGTGGCTTTTATTAAGTGGACGCGCCTTATCCGCACACGTTAGACAATTTTTGATAGATTTTACCGAGAAATCTAAAGTGTAATGAGGCGAGAAAAACTGGATTTTCTGAAGCAGAGAAACCAGTACTTTCAAATGATGGTATTTATAGGGTTCTAAACCAACGACAAAGGGTGATTTTTCGGCGTGGCGTTGTTGAAAGCAGCCAAAATTGAAATGGTGCTTTTTTAATCGTGGATATGGCTGTTTTTAATGCTCGCCAAAAAAGCGGAAAAGAGGCTTTTTTGGTGATGGGTTGCCAAACGTCAGTTCAGATATGACAAATATTGTAATATTGGTTGTAACAAATTTATATTTGATGAAACGTGATTGTCAGCTTTTCAGCATAACACTCAAAACAACAGTTGATTGTGCTAGGTAGAAAGCTTGAATATCAACGTCGTTTGGGAATTAATGATTTTGGTATGGGTATCAAAGACGAGGTAATGATTTTACCATAAGTTGATATGGATATCCGAAATGAGCTTGCTAAGCTAATCAATATTCCTTGTTGTAAAAGTAAAAGTTTTCAAGTCCAAGATTCGATCGAGAGTCCAAAATTTCCAAAGAGATTGCCGGTTAGTTAAGTCATAATGAGGTTTTAAACACCTTCAAACAAGCTTAATCAAATCAGATAGTACTTGAAATCCTTCATGTTTAAATGTTTCTAACTAATCTGGTGAGCTCTGTACATTATCTGTAATAGACATAGTCGTTTGAATAATCGTTGTAGATGTCAATATTCATCATTAAAATGAAATCAGGTACGTTGAGGAAAGGTTGAATGAAGCTGGTCACAAGAAAGAAAAAAAAAAGTCCTAGATGTCGGTTTTTAGTTCTAGTGTTGTTGAGAGTGGTTAAATTCAATGCTGATGATGTTGTTGGAAATATTTTGTGTGTGAGCAGAGTCAGACAAGTTTGCAGATAAAAAATCTGATCTAGGCTGATCTTTAAAAACTACAGCATCAGATGGCTCTTCATAAAGTTTTCAAACTCGCCTCTTAATCCTTGTTGAATTAAAAAAGAAGAGAGAAAAATGCTCAGTTTTCTGTGTGAACTTTTGGTTGGTTTTTCCCAGTATCTATGGAAAACTGTATTTAAAATTTCTTTAATTTTTCAAAGAGAAGATCTGAATCAAAAATATTTCATGATATCTCAAACTACTTTTTGGGATATTTTAAGTGGCTGAAATCAAATTTTGATTCGTTTGGTGGATCAAAAGTGGACTTCTAAGCTTCATGTTATGAGTGTTACACTGCCCATTTATCGCCTCAAACATATAAAACTGGGGTTCCAAACTTGTTGCTGAAATCGCTAGAAGTCTCTTAAAACAGAAATACTCGGTATTTTTGCATAGGCTCATGTACCCTTGGCCGTGAATCAAATGGGCTTTTTGCTTGAATGAACGCTTTTGTATTCCTTGAAAATCTCTAAACCAGCGAAGCTCAAACCCACCCTGAATTTAGAATCCAAGGGTATTTTTGTCACACTTGATGAACGGTACTCAATGGTTATCATGGTTACCTTTAACCCCAAAGCATATCACTTCCACTTGTGGTAATCCGAACCAGGTCTATAAATAGTTGAAATGCTCTCGAAGGTTAAAAAGTGAAAAGGCCTGAAGCCCGTTTCAGAACCCAGAATGGCTTTCAAAATCAGAAATCGAGCATTTCATTTTGTTTTTGAGAGAAAAAGATTGATTTTCTTGCTTTTTCCATTTGTAAATATATTTTAAGAAAAATAGTTTTAAAAAGTGGGTTATTTTATGGTTTTTGTTTGTAACAATATTGAAAAAGCATTGTATGCATGAAAAAATACACGTTAAACCAATTTCCTAAATTTCCTCGGCTTTACATTCAATGTAACAAGTATATATTACACAAAAAAAGTAAAAAATTATTATAATAAATGAATATATACAAGTACAAGAGAGTTATATACTGGGTAGTCTTAAAATATACGCTTAACGTCTCTTCTTCTTCTTCTTATCGTTTGTAGAATCATCATTCGAAGCTCTCTTCTTTTTCAAAGTCTCAGTCTTTTTCACATCTTTTTCACGAGCTTCTTGCTCTTTTCTAAGAGTTGACAAAACCAAGTCAGCAGATTTTGGAAGTGTGCTGCTAATGCTCAAAGACTTGATCAGTTCAGAAACTGATTTGGCTTTGTTGGAATATTTGTCTTTGACTGAAGTCTTCTTGGCGTTTTTGGAAGTACCATCCACCGCTACTTCTTCTTCTTCTTGAGCCTTGAACTTGGCGACCCAATGCAATCCTCGGTTCAGAATACGAATTTCGCCAGACAACAGTTCAACGGCCATGTCTTCATGTGACAAACTGACTTGTTCCTTTTGCTCAACATTGTCCGAAGCGCCATCAACAGAGCTAACGATGTTTTCAGGGTATTCTTTCTTGCGTGACTCAAAGATGGCTTCCCAAATAGGAATGGACTCTTTAAACATGAAGATCTTGTTACTACGGTAAGCAGTAACAACGTCTCTGACAATGGAATGAGCAAACGCTTTGCAGACCTTTTGCTTGTATGAAACGTCAGATACCGAGTTTGAAGATGTTTTCAAGTAATGTGAAAAAATAGACTTGATACTCAAACGACGATTGTTTGATGCAAAGTAATCCAAGAAATAGAGTGTCATAAAAGCAATGAAAACTTGGAGTTCTATCGATGGAACTCCTGATTCTTGGATTTCGTAAGAATCATCAACAAACTCCTCCAAATTATTATCAGATTCTGATTCCTCGTCTTCTTCAACTTCGTCTTCTTTGTGTTTCTTCTTATCCAAAAAGTCTAATGCAAATTCACCAATCAATCCTTGCTCTTGCCATGTAGTCAACGTTTCCATTGCTTTTTCAAATATTTTATCGCCAGCAGGTCCGTCAGGAATATCATTGTTAGATTTGTCTTTCTTCGAGTAATCAATAGCGTTCAACTGCTCTCTCAAGGACTTGAGCACATGCTGAATGGATACTTCTGCAACATCGTATGCGTTTCCTCCTGTTTCAACATAACCATACCTGCGCAACAAATCAGAATTGGGAAGATCGCCATATGTGTTGTAAACCTGTTCGCCTTTAGGGATATCCTTAATGGCCCGCATTTCCAAAAACTCAGGCTCGTTGAAAAGGTTGGCATTACAAAGACGGGTGTGGGCGTTGAGAATATCTGCCAAAGGAACCATAGCTTTAGTAGTATGATCTTCGTCTTCGTCTTCATCAACTTCAACCTCAACTTCTTCCATTTGGTGCTCTTCCTCGTCACTCTCTTCTTGTTGTTCGTCATTTGAGTTGGGCATTTCGGCTTCTTCGTGGTCTTCATGCTCTTCCTCAGCTTCTTGTTCCTTTTTAGAACCCTCGGATATTTTGTCAACATCAAAACTGTATGACATTGTTAAAGTTCCCATGCGGTGGAAAGCTTCAATTGAGGTATCAATATCTTTGAAAAATTCGGGATACTTTTCAAAAATTGGTTTTAATGAGCTGTTGTAACTCTCTTCAGCGTCTTCCTTTCCAATTCGCTGCAAAACGGTAGAGCCTTTCAAAAGCTTGGAAGCTTCGTCAGAGTCCCAATACATTAATGTTGAAAACTCGGTTGGCAAAACATCATAATATGGCTTAAACTCAAGTTCTTCTTCACCAACAGCCGAGTTGCTGCCTTTTCTTGGGCCACGGACCATCATATACAAGATATGGGTCAACCATGTTCCAAGCTCCTTAATTTCCGGAGTTTTAGCAAAGAACGCGGCAATCTGGGGAGTCTTCTTGGCGTCGACTGTATCAACGGCCAAAACGGCTGATCGAGGAATATGAAACAAAACATCACCTTCTTTGATATCTTCAACTGCAATTACGCCACGACCTTGTTGCTGAGTACGATAGTCGTGAATTGAAATCTTTGGTGAAATTTCGTATCCACGAGCCTTAAGCCAAGAGACAAAAGCTTCAGTTTGCTTAGCAAACTCATCGTTGTTGATCTGGTTAGACATGTTAACGTTCTTCGAGTCCGGAAGGTAATTAGCTAACTTTGCCAGATATGGTATCTTGGGTAGTAGATGATTGAGTTTTAAAATTTTTTGGTCTATTTTGAAAAAAAAAAAAAGGAGTGCGGCTGCGTTTTCAGCCGTATAAGATAATCAACAAGGTGATTCTTGACTAGTTTAAAGCATTGTAAAAAAATGTTACATTCAATTGTTAATCCATAATGAAGTCTATACTTTTAAAAAATCAATATTTTGTCTTTTAAATTGTAGTATATTTTTCAAGGTTTACTTCACTATTACGCTATTTTTACGCAAGACAACGATTCTTAAAGCTAATCAAGGGTTTGATAAGTAGAATGGTTTAGTCAATGGATAGTAAAAGAGATGTAAAAGATGAGATTCGACTCCTGCTTGCAAAGACCAGACTTATTTATAGTTAAATAAAAATGTTTTTCTGGAGTTTGGAGATGAGATGGTGGGAATATACTTGAAACTCTTCGAGGCTTAACGTTATTCAACTACACTTTTCTTCAGGAAAAATTTGGTGATTGTAGTCGATTATCAATGAAACGAAAATTTAATTTTTTTTGAAAAATACTCGCTAAGCTATTGAGTTTCTTAAAACAACTAAATAATTTTATTTTGAAAACCATAACTAAACCAGTCTTGTTTAAAGATTTGTGAATGTTGAACTCTTCCAACTCAAGACAGTAATCATTTAAGCTCATATTTTGGCACAATGCAAAACTCAAAAGAAATACTTTAGCCTACAATAAAATAGCAAATTTGAATAATGCTTGATTACCGAAATACAGTCTCATTTTTTTCTATTTTCAATTTACAACTAGACTCGCACTTGAAATCAACACAGACTGAAAATACTGGATTAACACGTGACTGAAATTTTGGTGAAACTGAAAAATACGCACGGTGTATATTATAGTACGAGCCAATTCTCCAATCACAACCACCGTCAAATTCTCCAAATTTTTTCAAAATTTTGGTGTGTGCATCAAGCAGGATCAACGTTTAAGTACCCTTCTTTATTTTTTTTTCTTCGTTGTTGTTGTTAGTGTTGTTAGTGTTTACACAGGCATACTTCTTGACGATAAACTCCAATTGATTTCACAGAAATGATGCACAATACCCTTCGCACAAAAATCAGCGTTCGATCGTTTTCCACGTCTTTAACGGCTTTACGTGGAGCTAAGGACCGCCGCATCCCTGTTCAGCTTTTACGAGATTTTGAAGGTGTTGGATACAAAGGCGAAGTCGTCAATGTTCTCAGTGGATTCATGCGCAACAAGTTACACCGAAATGGTGGTGCTGCATATGTTTTGAAAAACAAGCCTTTGAGAATTCCAGAGGTTCTTCGGGAAGACATTTTGGCTAGACAGGCTGCTGAAAAGGCAGCACAGCAGGAAGAATTTGAGCAGCTGCAGGAGAGACAGTTGGAAGAAGAATCAAGACTCCGAACTAGAAGATCAGTTACTGAAGAAAGCATGCGCAGTGCTTTGGAAAGCCTTGGTTTGACCAATGATCTTTTCAAAATCTCTAATACCAAAGCCACTTCTACTAATGAAAGTACACCTAAAGATACCTCAAGCCCAGAGCCCTCTTTATACCAAGTTGAGTCTGCTATCAGATCACTCCCTCCTGTTATTGTTTTCCAGAAGTCGGCTATTTCTTCAGGATTCCTCGCTTCTCATGATCACATTACCCTTGCTGGTTTGGCCCAACACCTTGGTGAATTAACTGGTACAGAAATTCCTTCCTCTATACTCTCTTTCCCCATTTCCTCTTCTTCAGAATCAGCATCTGCCATTGACTTTGTTGGCGACTCCTCTGTTGTCATTTCCTTTTCCACCAGCGGCAACACATACTCTCGCACTGTCCGTGTTGTTCCTTCAAACAACATTCCAGACTTTATGAGCTTAAAGCGACCTGATTCGGTTCCTTTCCCTGGCACTTCACCTGCTCAAAAGGCTGAACAAAAGATTGGCCATGACACTGCTGCCAGCAAAACTCTTGCTAAGGAAGCCGCTAAAGCTGCTGCTCCTTCTTCTCCCAAGACTGAAAAGCCAAAGGAGTTTGAATGGGAAAACGATTTTCTTGATGAAATGACCAAACGATAAACAACATATTATTCGTGTTTTTAAAATAAAAAAAGAAAAGTGATGATTATCGACGTTTACTTTGTTTTTTTTCTTGTATATATACATCCTAGATTTTAGTGAAAAATAATAAAAAGCTGTGAATATGAAATGGTTATCGATGGGTTTTTTTTTGGTTTTGCCTGTATTATGAGTTAAATTCAATGTTTTGAAATCACTAGCAGAGATTAGCTAGACGTTTATGATCGGGGACACTATGCGTTGACCAAAGTACTTAACCTGGCTTTCGCTCTTTATTATGCCTAAATAAATGACAGAATCATAACGGTTAGCTTTCCATTTACAACTCTGCTATTTGGCAATTGCTGCCGTGTTTTCCATTGTTTTCACAACAGAGTCATCTCGTTTTTTTCTTTCGTTTCTGGCTTTCAAGAATCTGTACTCATAAACCTTTGGGAAACCTCATGTATCAAGCGTCCAAGCTCAATCTTTGAGAAATACAAAAGTGCAAAAACAAACAAAATTAGTTACTTGTAACCGCAATGTGAACTTATTTATCAAGAACAAAAATTGTGAATCAGTATTCACGCTTTTTTTTCAATTCAAAACGTTCCCAAGCTCTTCTTACTCCTTCAATAATGCAAATTATCTAATGGCCCTTTTTTTTTTTTAAAAAAAAAAAAAAGAAACAAACCTAGGACTAAGCCCAAAACAAATCCATGTCATCGAATATCTAAAAAAGAGACAAAAACTTTTTACCAAAAACTGGATTTTAACTTTTTTTCATCAAGTCAATGGTGTATATTATTGCAACCAATTGGTGATATTTTGGGCCAAACACAAAGCAAACATATATAATTCCAAAAAGTTTCAATTCATTTTGATGTTTTTTTCTTTTTATTATTTTTTGTTTTTTTTCTCGTTAGATTTATTTTTATTATTAGTTTTATTTATTTATTTTTTGTTTCTGATGAAATGATTAAAGGGAGGAAGAAGATCGGAGTATTAAAAAAATTAGTTTAAAATATAAAACACGAAATCGAAGCCTCATGATTTTAACAAAAGGTTTTTGCATGTTTCTTTTGTATTCTTTCTTTCTTTCTTTTTCAAAAAGACTATTAAACTTGATCATGATCAAAAAGAATAGATTCAAGAAACAACAAAGATAAGTGGAACATCCATTGGAAGCTGTTTACATTTGTGAAATTAGACTTGATCAAAAGATTGGTTTACTGCTTAGTTGTGCTTTCTTATTAATTATAACCGATTGTCGTAGATCAGGTTACGTTACTTTGAAGTACTCTTACTTTCCTAAAAATACTCGATGAAAATAATAGAGGCAAAAAAATAAAAAGAAAGAACCAGTTTTAAAAAAAAATGATGGCGTTGTTGATGCAACTGTGCGTGAGTGTGTATTATTGGTTTTTTCTCAAAGTCGCAGTGTTTTTGTTTGGTACACAAGCTGATCACATAGTAAATTGCAAACATGCCTTGCATTTTTATTCTACCCTTTTTGTTTCTTTTTGATTCATATCTTTTTTTTTTTCTAAGTTGACTTGCTTTAACAATTAACTTGGTTTATGAGAAATCATAAGATATTTCAAGCAGCCTTTTTTTGCTTAGCTTTTAAAAGCTTTACCAAAAGAGAGGGAGAAAAAGGAAAACCACTCACAATTATTGGCAGATTTTTTTTTTTTTTTTAAGTTAAAGTTTTCTTGTCTGGTTTTCCCTACTTTTATGGGGAAATGGAAAGTTCAACACAACAATGCTTCAAAAAAAATAAAAGCAATGCAATGTTATGACGATTTTCTGGTTGGGTTATGAACTACGAATACAAAAATTTTGAAAAGGAGATGGCAAGCTACAGAGATGTATATGTTTGAACTGAGAATCAAAATTGTTTCATTGGGATTTCAAATATTCAAACAAAACAGAAAAATAGCATTTTTTGAAGTACATCAACATGACAAAAATAGTTTGAAGCAACGTCTAATGTTAACTTTTGTCAAATTCTCACATTCATTCTAGGTTTTTGAAAATTTAAAAACGCGTGCACAGCTTCGCTATGAATAGAACTGGACATACCCGGGAATATTCCGGAAATAATAGCAGATCAGTGTCTTTTGAGAGTTTATAGCATCGAGAAAAATAAGTGATGCACATCATCGCTTTTTCAAGAAAGACGATGAAAATTGGTAAGTACAGGAATGAAAATGTTACAGATAGAAAAAGATCTTCAAAAAATAAAATCTGGCTAGGAAAGAAAAAGAAGTGGGTTTACATTTGTGGAGTTATTAAATCTAAAGATTCAAGACAGGTCGAGATGCAAATAACGATAAACCAATTGAAATAGATGAAGAATGGAGTGCAAATTTGCAAGGCCATCGTCACTATTATTTCTCTAGCGAGAAAGTCAACATTAATCCGTTTCCGAAATATTGTTGTCTGTATGCTTCAACCAATTACCAATTAGGACTTTAAGATTCTTTTGTACAAGGAATATCCTCTATTCTAAAACAAAAATGAAGCGCATCAGTTTCTCAGAATGTTTCAAAAAAAAAAAACAAGTACTTGGATAAAACTTGGATAAACGAATTCAAATTACCGAGGCAACAACAAACAAAAAAATGATGATTCAATTAAAAGAATAAAACGGACTATAAATGCAAAACCAGGTTGAAATTCCTAGCTGGAAATTTTTTTCGGAAGAAACAAGAGTGGCGAGAGTGTCAATTTTAAAAGTTCAATATTGACGAATTTATGGGAAAAAAAGAAAAGAAAAAAAGAAACATTGAGCCGAAGAACCAGATTTCACATGCCAAACCCAAGACCAATTTTCCAAGATTGAAACTGCTGGATCAGGCATTAGCCCTCGATATTTCTTGTATGTTTCTTTTTCTTTTTCCAGTTATACCACGATGGACGGAGCTGTGAATAAATTTTACAAAATGCTTGTAGTCGTCTAGTACTGATTTTAGTACCAGATCCAGTGCACCAAATATTCATTTTTGGTATAATTTTGGTTACTACATATGTATGTTTCCTGTCTTCATTATTTAATTTGAGTCTTTGGGAAAATAAAAAACACAATAAACAACAGTTAGGATGGGCTAGGAAGGGGACATATATGGTTGATTCTAGCGTTTGTTAACTTGGTGACTTGCCAACTCGTTAGCTTTGTTTGGCTTGTTAGCCTGCTGGCCTGATAACCTTTTGGCTTGTCAACTCGTCGCAGCTGGTCTCAACTGGTTACAACTCCTTTTGTTGTTTTTTGCTTTGTGAGGGATTTCAAAGTTTGTTAGTAATTTTTCAAGTTAGTTTTCAATATGTCAAGTTAGTTTCGACCGGCTCAAATGGTTATGAAGTTTTCTAGGTTCTTGTAGTTATTTAGTTCGACCGTTTATTACTATAATTATTATTAATATCATTACTATATCTTTGTTCCGCAATGAACGAGATCTAACGCTTTTAAACGGAAAAATTATACTGAATAAATATATTACGGCTAGCTAGCCTGTTGATTTGCCCACATCATCGTGCAATTATCACGCAAATTTTTTATTTTTCAGACACATCGAGCGTATCAAAAACATATAATGCGAGTGTATCGAAACCATCTAGCTCGTATTGAAAAAAACACGCTGGGAATATCTCGTATGTTATGTATCGAAAGATTTATATGTCTGCGTGTCGAAAGCCATGCCAGATATATCAAATATGTCAGATATGTCAAATTTGGTTCGATAAATCCTTGCTTGAGAAAGTAGATGAAAAAAAAAAAAGTGAAAACCAATTAAAAAAACACGTCATGTTTGCCGTTTACATTGAAAATTATTATTTATCTGCCTTTACGTTGTCTTAGGGGCGCATTTTTAAATCGTGGGGGATTTTTTGGTTTCTTGACACGAGGTTTTTTGCAAGATCTACGAAAAGAAAAAAAAAAAAAAAAAAAAGTAAAAAAAAGACGTTTAAAGAGAAAAAAGAAAGAAAAAAAATTAACCAATTGTTGTCGAGATTCATTTAGATTTTTTTTATTTTTTTCCGTTTTCGTCAAGTCTTGTGCCCTTTTTTTTTCGTTTTTCCCTACCTAAAATTTTTTTCAGGAAAAATGTCATACGAGTGTGGCATATTCAATTGGTACCATCATAATAAATTTGGAGATACAGTTCCAAGAAGAGATGGGGTGTGTGATGTGATGTGGTGAGTAGAATGATCTGTTGCCTGGAATTAAATATAAATCAATGTGGATTTATCGGTCATTAACAAAAATGTAGATGTATTTTTTCATCGATCACCCAAGTTCAAATGGGATGATTTCAATTGAAAATTGTAATGGCAATGGCAGCATTGAGTTATGGATACATATATCGGTAGTAGTAGTAGGAGTAGTAGTAGTAGTGGTGGTGGTAGCAATTGTTAAAACTGGGTAGAAGTTATTTCAACCGTTGACAATTATTTGTATAGAGTCTTCCTTTACCGTATATTTCATGTCTCGTTCGCTTAAAAACTGGGTAGTTGAAAACCGGAATGCGTAGCTTCAGGGGTTTTTCCATGTTTTTTTTTTTTTTTAAAAAAAAGACGTTGAGATATTTGTAATAGCATTTTAGTGGTTTTTTTAATGTACCGTTTACAAGTGTTTTCCAATTGAAGTTCCGGCCAATCCTAAGCCTGTTTTATTTATTGTTTTCAGAAAGTCAAAACTTTGTATTTACACTATCTCTCGAATATACAGAAGAAAAAAAAAAAGAGATCTAACAAAAATAAAGGTCATTCTAGATCTTTGTTCAACCCTGTCACTCATTTCTCACTTTCT
This sequence comes from Magnusiomyces tetraspermus, assembly GCA_030578715.1. Taxonomy (NCBI): domain Eukaryota; kingdom Fungi; phylum Ascomycota; class Dipodascomycetes; order Dipodascales; family Dipodascaceae; genus Magnusiomyces; species Magnusiomyces tetraspermus. The sequence goes on from JAKTYL010000048.1 coordinate 120,960, forward strand.
CTTTTTCCTGTTTAACTCTCAAATTTTATTAACCTACATTAAAGCACATTAAATTACATTAAAATGTATCTTTTGCATTGTTTTTGGATCATTTTTTCCAACTATTTCGTGTTTGTTCTATCAATTCGTGTTTTTCCGTACCATTTCGTGTCATTTCGTGTTTGTCTGTTTTTTCTAGCTCTCTCTTTCTTTCTTTCTTTCGCTTTTTTTTTTTTTTTTTTTTTTTTTTTTTTTTTTTTTTTTTTTTTTTTTTTTTTTTTTTTTTTTTTTTTTTTTTTTTTTTTTTTTTTTTTTTTTTTTTTTTTTTTTTTTTTTTTTTTTTTTTTTTTTTTTTTTTTTTTTTTTTTTTTTTTTTTTTTTCGTTTCTTTATTTTAAGGATATAAAACCGTTACGAAGTAATAGTCAAACAGCCAACCAAAACTAGAAGCAATCTACCAACAGGGTGCTAGAAGAAATTGCGGTAATGGAACACACGGAAAAATGTAACTGCAAAGCACAGTATGAAGAAAGAATAAAGAACATGAAAAAGAAGAAGAAGTAGTGGTAGTAGTAGTGGTGGTAGTAGTCGTAGTAGTAATTTAGTGGTAGTAGTGGTAGTAGTAGTATTATGAAATAGCAGGAGAAAAGCAAGCGAAGATGAAGAAAAACTGGGTAGAAGAGAAATAAAAGAAAAGACCAACGGTGAACTTGCCATGTCTAAGAAGCAGATTGGTATCATTCAGTAACAGTAAGAAAACTAATAGTTTGGTGCTAAAAACCCTACATAGCAGGAGATATAACTGCATACTACAATAATACACCAGAAACAAAGAATTGAAAATAAAAGAGAGACCAATTATGTATGTATAAATACGCTAATAATGTATGCTGCGTTCTGGCTAGTTTTAATAAAAACCTTACAACCAGGTGAAATTCATGTGATGTGAAGAGCATAGTCGAAGAGAGATAGCTGTGCCGCACGTATTGGGCAATTGAGTTACGAAGGAAGAAAAATTTATATGGAAATTAAGGAAGATCCAGAATAACAAGAATAACAATAAATGATGGGCAATGGCATTGAGTGAATAATTGGAAATTGGAAGGTGGTTCTACAGGATAATAATGTGTGTGCGTTGCGAAATGGGATGTGAAGACTCGAGTGGGTGAATCTGTGACGAGGTTGGAGAGGTTGTTAGCTTTGAGGTGGATTAGTCTCGTATTTATTTATCTTGGGTAATTACTGAATTGCCATCGGTTATAAATTAAAATACATTAGCATTAGCAAATTCTAAACAATAATCGATAGATGATGGGCAAGTAATGAGGAGTAGCGGAATAAGAACAATAAAAAGACTCAACTGGGTACGAAGTTGATGAACACAAAAAAACAAAAGCAAAAGAATTGGAAATGGAATGGTGACAAAAACATTGATAATCACAACAGCAGCAGTAACGGTGATAGCAGTCAAGATAGAAAAAACAGTTTAATGGTAAATTATTTTTATATATACAAAAGACCTGAAGTTCCATGAAACAGACATATGTGCACGTAAAATTATCAACACACACACTTCGATGACAAAAAAACAACAACCAAAAATGAAGAATTATTACTATCACAGATTCAAAAACAAGACGACGTGAAGTATTAAGGAGGTTTGTTGGCATAATGTCGAACATGTATCAACACTCGGCACGCAGGACACTTCACACAGCACATCGACACGCACAAAATATATAATCGAGGAGAGAGTTGAATGTGATGAATAGGCAACTTGATAGTCGACTATTCTACAAGATTTCATCATTCAATTAGCCTCTAACCATTCGGCATTTCACAGTAACAAGGCAGCTTTTTTTCTTTTGTTTTTTTTATCCAGTGTCGTGAATCATGCATTTCGGAATATATTTAACGGTGCCAGAATTAAGGAATTTGTGTAGTTATATATATATTTATATATATTTATTAAGTTATATCTATCGAAAGGAGGAAAGAAAGAAAAGCGTAGGACAAACACACTTCTCACGCACCATAACCGTTCTAATACACAGTTTCTAACGTGGTTTACATTTGCAACATTAGTCCATAGCTCGCAGTCCGACGACAGTAGTAGCCCAGCAGCAGCAGCGTAGTTTACGGCATCGTTTACAGCATGGCTTGTACATATTCTGTGCGTGTGTGTGTTTGTACTTGTATAAGCGTAAGCATATATATATGTATGTAATTTCTGAAATTAAACTTGACAAACAAAGCATGTATTTTCTTTTTACTGAATCTTTGCATCGGAAAACAAAGTTGTGGTTCTTTTTATTTTATTGTATATATATATTTCCAAGCAATATACAACAGTTTGGATTATAATAAAATAAAAAATCAAATAACTAAAAAAATATGCACACTCAAATGTTGCAATGAGTCGTCTCTAGCCGCGCATGTTTGTGATTTTGCGTGCGTGTATGTTGAATATGTAATGTGTGAAAATTCATCTGTGTGCTTGTATGTGTGGTTATATAATCATAACAATGAGAGCACACGTGCGGAACCAAAACCAGAAAAACAAGCAGTTGTCACGTGGGCCGTCCAATGGGGTTACTGTATTATCAAAACTAGGCAGTGCTGTGGAAAGAAAGGTTGGCTCGAGCATACAAATTAGCATACCTAGCGGGAAAATGCAACTAAGAATATATGGTGAAAAAAGCGCTGTAGTAAAGACAAAAATAAATAAAAATGTGAATAAACAGTTGTATAATTATAAACATTGGTGTGTGAACTAATACAATAAACAGGCAGTTATAACCAATAATAACAATAATAAATATAGTAAATATAAAATGTAAGAGAAATAATCATCATTAGTGTGGAAAAGAATTCGAACAAAAAACCCACCCAAAAAAAAAATATAAAAAAGGACGATAGTGGGACCAAAAGCCTTTGAGGAAAACGGAATCATCAAGGCTTGGGTTGATATGATCGATAAAAATGTACGCCAAAAGGATTTTCGAATAAAACTATAAACGTGGGAGACGGGACGATTTTTGTGTTTAAAAGATAGTTTTGAATACAATGGTTTGTTTGTTTTTGATGGTTTTTTCCTATAGCTATGGGCTCTATGGGTTTCATTAGCGCTTGGTTTATATTCATGTTTATCTTCATTGGCCGATATTCACTAGGTGTATTTGGTTCTTGCGCAAAAATACGCCTAATTTCATATCACGCACGAACGCATTCTCGACAACGGCTTGAAATGTAGGAATATGCAGATTGAAATGCTCTGAATGGACAAAAATAAGTCAAAGACCATTAATTATATGACTAGTTTTACAACTATTACGAATTTTGTCGGCCTTTTTATGAAATTTACTGGCTTGATTGTCTTTTTAAATCAATGACAATGAACTAAACAATGTTAAAAATAAGCAGGACAGAATTGTTGCGTGACTGGAGATTAAAAAATGCAATAAAGTACGGAATAAATAAAACTAAAACAAAACGTTCATGTGCAATTCAAAAGATGTCAATTCCAGGAGTTGTTGAAAATAGGTCAACATAAAGTAAGCAAAATCCTGTCGAATAGGGCCCATTGTCGACAACGTTGTCAGCACTTGACACTGAAGCTAATTTTCCAGACAACGGGATACGGCTGCCATACTTGAGATATATTTATATATAATATAAAAAAAAAAAATGGCTTCTTTTTGTATATAAATAAATATACAAATAAAATATATATATATGAAATATTCACTCCTGCAATGTCGTCGGAAAAAAATAAATAAAAATAAAAACTAGGCAGGTTCATGTGACTATCACGGCTTGAGCCTCAATCGAGAAAAGCTATCTAAAACTATGCTGGCAAAGTATGGTAAATAATAATTTAAAATGGGCTGATGTTTTTTTTTTTTTTTTTTTTTTTTTTTTTTTTTTCCCTTGCTCGATGTAGGGATTTCCAACCACATAAACGATTGAGATTTCATCGAACGACCTGACATTTTTTGATCTGATTGACTGGGCTTATAGAGATATAGTAGTATTGTTATGAATTAATACATATTATCTAATATTTATAAAAATGGCACGTTTACTTCAAATCGTTGGTCGTATTGTCCATCCAGTCTGCCTGTATTAAGGAGCACAGAGCCTGACACCAAGTCGGCCAGCTTGTCAAGATCCATTAGGCAATTTAGCATTGATTTAAATTAAAGAATTAAATAATAAGCTAGACTAAATTCCCCTTAACAATACACATTGTCTTTATGTAACACTTGTATCGTGTCAAACATGGCTACCATCCCAGGGCTACAGGTTTTTCTTACCCTTTGGTGGTCACTTTTCCTAATAAATTCAAATGACAGTTGGTGCTTGGGAGATTGATTACCAAACTCCGGTCTCAAATGTGCATATCTAGATTGTAATGTGCACTTCTGGGTCTGGTTATGTCAGCATTACTACGGTTGCATTTTGGGGCGATTCCAATAGGCCCCATCTATTGCATTGGCGGTATTCAAGGTGGCTATAGCTATAACGGCCTCCTATCACTTTCTTCTTCCGAGTTATAAATACAGCCCAGGCTCCTTTTGTTTTTGTGGCTTCTTTTTCTTCTCATCCATTGTATTTATTTGTTTCTATCCTCTTGCTATTTTTGTTTTATTTTACTTTATTTATATTCTTATTTATACAACAAACACCCGTCACAATGCCTATCGCCTCAATACCCTCGACCTCCCAACGAGCCAACAACGACCGGCTCAAGAAAGCTTTAGCCCAACGAGCTCCTCCGCCACTTCCTCAAATATCAACACTTCCTGACATTTCATTTCCTCCTTCTCAATCATGTAGAAGAACAAGCGACACTTTTGATGACCTTGTGGTCGATCCTCACCACGCCAGCATTGCCACTTTCGCAACGTACTCTTCAAGCAACTCGTCCTCCTCAAGCGAATCAACAGACTCTATGCTTTTTTCTACTATCGCCTCTACTTCAAACACAATCGCTTCTAGTATTTTTCCAGTAACCTCTGCTTCGGTTCCTGAATCTCCAAGTGCCGCTGAAAAACTCGTCAACGAGCCTTTATCTTTTCTCGACTCGAGCGTTCCGCCAATTACATCTACTCCTACCCAATTTAATATCCAACGGATGAAGTTGGCTGAATCACTTCCAAACAGCAATACTCTAAGCTCGCCTGCGACAAGCAGCAACACCTCTGTGGCAAGCACTACAAGCCATACAAGCACGTCTAGAAGCGAGCAAAACATTGATCTCCGTATTCACAAACACAACTCGTCCAACGCGTCCAACAACTATTCACCCTACAAGACAAACAACTTGATGTCTTCTCCCTCCTCTTCTGAATATGGAAAGTTTGGCAAAATCGTTGCTGGTTCAATTCATTCTGTCTCCTCTCTAGATTCAGCTGATTCTAGTGGAAAACTTGTCTCATCCATGGCTGGTCCCAGGAGATTGTTTGAAAAATCAAAAGGCACCGTGTATATCAAAAACGACCGTGCACCTCCTACCACCTTTACCACCAACCTGAACAACAGTAGCAACACCATCCCCAAAAGTCAAAAATCGCATCAAACCCAGCCCATCCAAACAGACTCCCAATTCCACACACAACAACCCAACTCTACCAAAACTAGCATCACCACCATCAATAACAATTCTGACTCTGTTGAATTGCTAGAAGACGCATTCAATCCGAGTCTATACACCGAGTCTGCAAGTGACGTTAATAATACTAGAAACTTGTACTCGAATTCTCGAGTCCCTTTTACTCTGGGTTCTGGTTACAATAGTAGCAATGCGAAGCACGACTTGTCAGGCATGCCGTCAAAAAAAACACATACTGGGACAAGGTTGTTTGGAGGGTTTGAAGATATCGCACCTACTTCTCAAGGATTTCCTAGATTCAACGATCCTACTGATTTATCTGATGCATTCATGAACCTTCACACTGATGATTCGTTAAACAACATGCCACTCGCAAGACTAGGAAGACGCTCTAGCTTCCATGTGATTGATTCTTCTGATTTCGGGTACACCACCAACCTTGAAGACAAGGAAAACAAAGAGAAAGAAGAAAGAAATCCAGGATTCGCCAATGAGTCGGCTCCTAGATCGACAAGTTTTAAAACTGTCTCGAGACACAGACGCAGCAATAGTGCTGTTTCTGATAGCTCCCGTTCTTCGGTACATTTGAGCCTTGATATTGACTTGGATCAAGTCATTCATAACGCGCTTGTTGAATCAGCTGTGATTCCCAAAACGAATGCAAACAAATCTTTTGAGTCCAAGTTCCAAAAAAACCAATCATTTCCAGCAATTACTTCTACCACCTCAAACTCAAACAAAAAGCAATACAAGAAGGACGCCAGCTTGAGTACCAATCAATGCAACAATCTTCTTTCTTCGCACTATGAATTTGAACTGTTAAACTCTACAAGCGACATTAATGATTTCAACAGCAAGTACAATAACAACCGTTTTAATCCTGATCAATTTAACGATTACGAAGATGGAAGCAATCTATGGGCATCTTCATCGTCGTCATCATCCCAGCATAACAATAACTCAAACCATTACAACAACAACAATAATGATAATAATGATGCTTCAGCTAATTCTAAACATAACGCATTTGGCAAATTTAAAAAGCTTGCACTCAAAATGACAAACAATGGCGGTGCTAATTAAATAAAAGGTTGAATTTGATAAATTTATATATATATAAATATACTTATAGATCGATGAATATTTAATGTGACTATGAAATTTTTTTTTTTTATTGTGATTGTTTATATGTATTTCAGAATATATTTTTTTGAAATGGCTTTAACTGATTTACTTTGTTTATATTGCTCCATTAGAATTGTCCATTAGTTATATTAATTGTACACTAATTCTATAATCTTTTGTTTCTTCAACTGACCACTTGTTTATACGTTGTTTATTTTGTTTATATTTTGAACAGCTATTTTTATTTTTCAAAAACAAGGAAATAATTGATGACGACACACAAAACACTAAATTCTCTAGTTTTGTTTATCAACTTTAGTGTGAACTTGTAAATTAGTGTTGGAAAAAAAAAAAAAAAAAATTTTTTTTTTGGTGTTTAGAAGAGGTCTAGTTTTGTTCAATTCTGGTTTGTTTGGCTTGTTTGGTATTTTTGGTTATCAAGTTTCGTTTTCGTTTCTCTGGTTAGTATATATACTCAAGCAGTCAGCATGTAGTTGGTAAAGATTATATCGTTGTTAGATGTTACCTGGTTGAAGATATAAATATAAAGTTTAAGTTTTTTTCAGGGAAATGAGATAGTTATGGATACAATAAAGAAAGAGAAAGAAATAGATAGAAGGTAGAAGAGAGTGTCTGCAAATAGAAGGGGTGAAAAAAGAAAAAAAAAAAAAAAAAAGTGATGAAAAAAAGTCTCAGAAAAGATATAAGGGGTCTCAAAAAAAAATTATATATAAAGGGTTTCCCAAAAAAGTGTATAGAAACGTTGAAATAGGATGCGGAAAAGTTGCCAAAAGCTGTTGAAGGTTTTAAAAAGAAGGTTTAAATGATATCAATAGAATGTTCTTAGAAAAGTTTGTTTACAAAGTTTTTTCAAAAGTTTGGTAAAGGTCTAGGATGAGCCACAAACGTTATATAATTGAAGCATGCTAGATAGAGAGTGTTGATAGAAACAAAACAAAAATAATGAAAATAACAGCGGCAGGGGAAGGGCCTCTTTATCGTTGAATCCATGACTAAAGTTTTATTTATTAATTGGAATACATGTATTTATTGGAACATAGCTTTAGTATTTTACTGTGATACAATATTACTGAATGGATTCCAACTTTTTGGAACATATTTTTTGTTCAAGTAGAATGTAAAATTTAAGAATTGCAGCATTTGATGATTGGAATGGTGCAAATGGTGTTTTTTGTTTTTTTAAGGAATAGATATAAATTTGGGCAAACTGAAATAAATAAAGCGAGAATAATAAAAGTGACAACAGGAGTGAAAACATTATTTAACAAAAAGTTTAGCATATAAAAAAGATAAGTAGACAAGATTGGTGCAAATACCAATTTTTTTAACCACCTAATATTACAACTAGCTCTGATTATAAATCTTTGATCTTATAAAGAGAAAAGAGAGATAGAATAACTGTACTAAGATGTGATCTTTAGGACGTGGGTTTAAAAGAAAAAAGGCTCTAAAAACAATTAAGGATTAAAAAGGCCCTAACAAGAATTAAAAAGCGTTAGCAATAACTAACAAGAGTTAACAATAACTGACAAGAATTAATGAGCTTTATACCTAAATTTATATTCCGTTCTTAGTGTCTAAAGTACTTAATCTAGATTTAGTCTGAAAAAAAGATCTAATCAGTGAGAACAAGGAAAGTTCTTGTATAGAGGAACGCTACACGGCGTACAAACACATAAGCACAGGAGAATACTGATACAAACACACAAATCCAGATTGAGAAGTATACAAATTCCCAAGACATATGTGAAATCTGTGTAGGTCTAGTTATTGATTCTATTCAGTTATAAGCCAGTTATGTTTGTTGTCTTGTTCTCCTATTCTTTGGTTTCTTTTTTATTTGTTTTTTTTTTTTTGTTTATTGTGAATCCACCAGATACATTGGCACATCTCTGGTTGGTTTCTTTTTTATTTTTACATTTCGATCCATTAAAAACAAGAAGAAAGAGTTCCTGTCTGTATCTTTAGGTTAAGATTTTAGGAGAACTATTCCTCAAAACAACTATTAATGCATTTAACCGAATGAGATCCGAAAGAGTCAAATTCAGTTTATGAAAAGAGCAAAATTAAATAGATATGAGAGTATTGGAAAGTAGAGGACGGAAACAAGAGTTGGGACACTTTGCAATCATTTCCACTAAGATCCCTACAGACCCGAAAATGCAACAACATTTATTCCGTGTCTTATTCCCCAATCGTCTTATGTCACGTTTATGTTTGTTTCTTTTCCTGTTTAAACCATCCAAATTGTATCATTTATTCATTTCAGTAGATTGTTTTGATTGATTCTAAATTGTTTCAATTACCCGTCTCAAACGATGATTTAGACAAGGTACGACGGTTTGAAAAAAAACCGCGGCTCATGGTTATTTTAGTTTTCACAGTGAGCCTAAAACCCCACCAAGTTCATTTGGAATTCTAGGCACACACACACAAACTACGCTTGACTAAAAGTGCACAAATACACTAAAGATATTCAACTACATTCAACCACCACCAAACCTGAGCCTCGTTCAGCCTAGCCAACTCACAAAACTGATATAAAAAGGGGCACATGTTTTCTGTGTATTCTTTTTTCTCCTCTCTCCCTCTCGTGTCACCTTTTTTTCTTTTGTCATTGATACATTGATGAGCCCAGTAATGAAAATAATATAAGAGTAGTCAAACAGTGAGAGGGTGTGGGAGTGATAAAATACACATACATGTTGTTATCTATGTGTGTGCTACTACCCTTGTTACTTTCTATATTGCAACTAGGGCGTATATCAAAACTTAATTTCCTGTATGTTTCATTTCAACATTGTATTTTTTTGATGCTGGCAGCTTAGCATGTGTGTCAACATACTATTAGCCATCAACTCAATCCATCGATACAATCCATAGATACAATCCATAGGCATATATTCCAGAGAGATACACCCCATCGATCAAAAACTCATTCTTACTAGAATACCCAGTTTACTAACATGCGATATACATATGTATCAACGGTTCCATATCGAGGATATTAAAGGATATTGTACTTAATTTTTGTTTTGTTTTTGAAGACGTTCTGGACATTTTAATACTTTTGATTATATACTTAAATGCTCATATATTCCATATATATCCCATATATATCCCATATATATATATATATATATATATATATACAAACCTAACACTTCATTATAACTGGCTTTGGCATCCTAACATCCGCACCAATATAATTATCTTTTTATCCAGCCCGTTTTTTGGATTATTTTTCGGATATAGCCAAAAGTTTAAACTTACTCTCTTTTTTTTTTTCGTTTTCTTTTTGTTCTTTTTTCATTTCTGGCTTCTAGATCAGGTAAATTGGAAAATAAACCTAATCATTTCTTTTGGAAAATTCATGGAACAAAAACAATAAAAGCGAGAAGCGTGCAAATCTTATACACAAAAAAGTCTTACACAAAAAAAAAAACATCGAAAAAGGCTCATTGAAAATAAAAAAAGATTTTTTGGTTTAATAAGATATAAAATATGAATACTTATATTAGGAATGATAGCCCAATTCTAGAAGTCTAGACTTCAGGACAAGTATAGTAATTGAGAAAGTCAATAGAAAAAATTCAGTAGCGACAAAAATACAGGTGTTTCTTTACACAATAACTAGGGTACAGAATTATATAGTCAAATATATATAAAGAATGAATGAATTTATTCAAGGGTTGCAGAACTATATAACATAGGCGTTATATATATATATAATGTAAAAAAAAATAAAAGACAAAGTAAGGAAGTAAACTGCATTCAGCAACTGAACTAATAAAAAGGATCCAATCAACTGGTTATTGCCGATGATTATTCATGTTTTCTTTTGAGGAAGCAACAACTAGGTAACAACGACACAAAGTTTGAATTTTCTTTTTGGGAAAATGTAAATATAATTGGAATTGGAATTGGGTTTCAAAAAGTTGGTGATTGATTCTTTTTGGCTCTATGAAATTCATTTTATTATTTTTTTCAAAAAATTACAATTGGTATAACCATTCCTAGTTGTTCAATATTGGATTTGGATGAGATTGCTCTTGTTTTAGATTCAAAAAATGGAAATAATGGTACCAATAAAAGCTTTTCAAAGCCATTGTTGTATCTAAACTACGCAAACAACCAATAAATAAATTCGGAGAGTTTAAAACATAATTCAGTTTTATTATTTTCGGTTTTTGGTCCGTTTTGGGGCTTTCTACAAGAAAGTAGTATTTATTTCACCCCTTGTTGAAAGCTTTTGTGTGGGGCAGTTTGGCCGAGTGGTTAAGGCGACTGACTCGAATTAAGTTCGGGCTCATCAGTTGGGATTTCCCGCGCAGGTTCAAATCCTGCAGCTGTCGAATATTTTTTTTTCCCTTTTTTGCAAAATTTTACAAATTTATGAGAGCTAACTGGCACTTATATATATGATTGTTGACCAAGTACCCACACTCTTGAACAACTCATCATTTTTCAGTTTTGAGGATTCCACATACTTTGTCTTTATTGATCCTTATTTCTTTTTACCACCATTAACATTTCAACATTCTTTTTTATTTTTGTTCACTACCCTTTTTAGAAACATTCGCTTATTCAAACAAAGCATATTTGCAACCCTAGCTAGCGCTTTGGCCACAAGAACTTTTTTGCTATCAAAAATATGTCAGCTTTGGATATTGCAAAAACCAAGTTTGATCCAGCTCAATTTGATCAGGTTCCAATTGAAAAGTTACCTTCAAAGGTATCTGCCTGGATTGACTCGGTCATTTCCTACCTCAGAGAAAACTCAGACTTTGACGAGTCCATACAGGCATTCATCATCACAGAACTCAATGCCTTTTTGTCGTTTGTAGAAAAATCCAAAGATATTCCTGCAATCTTATCAAAGCCCATTCGACTTCAAGTGAGCTATGTGTATAAATTAGCATACTCTGGGCCTCACCGACGGTTTTTGTTCGAGACTGTCAATAAACTTATCAAGATTGTTAGTTCTTCTAAAGCTGACAAGTTTTCAGAGTTTAAACACATGGCAATTGCAGTTGTTGGATCAATTTACGATGTTGCTGGCGATGGTGCTTTATCTGTTGCACCTCTTTGTGTCATTACTCTCTTAAAAGCTCTTAAAGGATCTTCTTCTGTAAGTATACACTGATGACTTTATTAATAGTTGCACACAACTAACTTTTTTTTTAGAATACTGGATACAAGTACGCCGTTCTGACTTCTCTGGCATCAGTCACTTTGTCAGGTGGTCACATTTTTGAAGAATCAACTAGTAAAGATTTATGGCGAGCTGCCAAAAGCAACGCTGCAGACAAGTCTGGCAAGGTAGCTGCCGCCTCTTTTGATCTTTTCTCCAGTTTGATCACTCATCGTGCACACTTTAAGAGTTTATCAGATTACGAAACTTTGAGAAGTGCTGTTCAAAAGGCATTAGATTCCCCATTTGCTATTGCCCGACAACACGCCGCCAAGAGTTTTGCGACTTGTCTAATTCTTCTTTCAAACGCGCCACTCCCTCAAGCTGCACCCGAAAAGCCTACCAAACAAGAGACAGAAGAAGGTGAGGATGAAGCTGCTTCATCTCCAGCACCTTCTGGTTCATCCAGTTCCAAGACAAAGCTGCCTTTTGCCTTGTCTTTCAGAGACGCAATCTTGGCTTTTGTTTCTCTATACACACACGCTACAGCTACCACCAGAGTTCGTGTAGGAGTTATTCAGGCGTTAGGAATCTTTATTATGGATTCGGATTCAAAGCTGATTGAAACAAGAGGCGCTGAAATTTCAAAGATTTTCTTAATTGAAGTTTTAAGCGACTCTAACATTGCTCAACACAGACACAAGTTTATTCTTGCCCGTCAACACGCAAAATTTATTGTTACCCAGGCTATTGCTCAGCAGGTTCTTGGTGAAATAGGCCAGATTGCCATCTTAAAGGCGTTGGTTAACGATATCCTAAAGAATTATCCTAAGGTCTTGAATGAACAGGTGGAGATTTCTAAAGAAACATTGATTGGAACGTTGGAATGTGTGGAGTCGCTGTTAGCTTTAATTGCTTCTGGATCTTCTCAGCTTACCGAGCCTTTGAAAGACGTCTTACTTCAAACTATTGTTCATCCAAGCTACTCAGTCCAAGTTGCAACATGCGCATGCTTCCAGCAATTAATAAAGCACAACCCTTACTTAATCATTTCTCTTCTCAAAGACAGCCTTTCTACAATCCAAAAAACCATACCATTGATATCCGCTAAGAAGGCACACTCATACCAGGTTACTGGTCACGCAATGTTGATTTCTTTATTGAACAGTGTGGCTTATGAACACCCACTCTACTATTCTGTCGATATTGCCTCTCGTGTTTTATCTACCGCCACTTCTTTGTTGAAAGAAAATGGTGAGAGCGACGTTTTCACTTCAGCTTTGAAAATCCAAATTTCGTGGGTTCTTATCAGCGGTGTTTTGTCTCTTGGCCCCAATTTCGTCAAAGTCCATTTATCCCAACTTTTACTTTTGTGGAAAACCGCCATTCCGAAAGTATTTGCAAAGGACAAATTTTCTGAAAAAAGTAATATGGAACTTTGTTACTTGTATCATGTTCGGAATTACACTTTGAGCTCAATTTCAGAGTTCCTTGCCAACAATTCGAAATTGATCACTGCCGATGTTGCGCGCAGAATCACTCAGCTTCTTCAAAACGCCATGATGTTTGCAAACGCTATTCCTACAAAAGCGTTCTTAGATGATGAGCCTTCTCACCAGCTTGATAAGTCTATTACTCTTCAAGATCATGATTACCTCATGAAGCGCAGAGTACTTCAATGTTACATTTACCTTTCTCAGTACTCACACACACTGGAAGCATTCCCTGCCAACTTATTACCATTTGCTCTCTCAGTTTTTGCTGATCCTGAAAAGTTCAATTCCGCTACTATCAGCACTAACATTGCCACTAGTGCTGGATCAATTGACAGCATTTGGAGCGTTGCAGACAATATTGCGTATGGTGTTACTACCAATGTCCAAGGATTTGATATTGTGGAGCTCCAACATGAACGACATTTGAGCAAGTTGAAACGTGGCAACTCAGCTATGGAGCCTTTGAAAGATGCACAGGAATTGCACTGGCTTTCTGAACGCAACTGGCTGGATGAGCTGGAAAAGGCAATTGGTATGCCAGTTTTGGGTGCCAACGAACAGGATGCTGAGGCCTTACTTCATAAGCCCGAAGAAAGCAGACTTTATATGGAACCAGTGCCAGCTACTACTGCCGTCGTCAATTTATCAATTGAGCTTTTTGCTGCATTGTTCCCTCTTCAACCAGCTAAAGTTCAAGAAAGTTTGTTGGTTCAACTGAGCAGTTATCTGTATTCCTCTTCTTCTTCGTCCAAGACCGAACGTCTCAGTGCTGTTTTTGTCAATGCTTCTGTCGCTCTTCACAATCTTTTGAAGTTTTCGTTCACAGCCAAGCTTCGTGACAATCTTAAGAGCACAAAGGTTTTGAATCTTATCATCAAAATTCTTAAGCCTATTATTGGCAGTGTTGATCCAATTGTCAGAAACATTGCTGCTCAAGCACTTGGTATGACATGCTCAATTGCCGGCTCTTCGTCTTCTGCTGAAATTATCAAATACTTGATTGACGAAATTGTCAACAACAGGGATCCCAATTCACGAGCAGGATGTTCTACTTCCTTGGGATACATTCTTAAGTACGTTGGTGGTATGTTTGCTGGCCTTCACTTAAAGACTGTTATTGGTATTCTGATATCTCTTGCTAGCGATCCACACCCAGTTGTGCACTTTTGGGCATTGGAAGCCATTTCAATCACTATTTCTAGTGTCGGTTTAAGTTTCTCCAGCTACTCTTTAAATACCTTGACCACACTGAACAAGTTATATCTCCAAGAGTCTCATGGTGACGAAATGCCATCCCTTGCCTCGAGTAACTTGGATACCCAGTTTCCTACCTACCGTATCATTGCCCGCTGTGTTCATGCTTTGATTGATATTCTTGGCCCAGATCTTCAAGAAAGCTCCAAGAGCCAAGGCATTGTGTTTTGCATGCTTCAACAATTTTTGTTGACTAATGATTACATTTGCATCACGGAATCAATCAGAAGTAACCAGGAGCTGATTATTTTTGCACCCAACTTGATTGATTTCACAACATTTGTTCAGCCATTGACAAAGTACTTACTAGTACCATACCAAACTCCCATCAAAACAGCCGCTATTGGATCTCTTCATCAGTTGATCAGAACCAGCTCTCAGACATTGTTTCAGTATAGCGGTGATAGACTGAAGAAAGATATTTGGTTGGCTTATGATTTGAATACCTCTAACAAGCACATTTCTGACTTTATAAAGAGATGGATTGACCAGACCGCTGAAACCGAGTCGCTTGAATGGGTTTCACGTGTGCAAATGGTACTCTTCAAGTCTCGCAACGATTTCTTACCTCAAGACGCTAACAAGCCTAAACAAGTTGAAGCCAATCTTGCAGATGAGGAAATTGAAGGATTTGCAACTGCTAACGATAGCGAAAAGAATGGTGGAAACTCATTTGAAGAGCCTTTGAAATGGCAGACTAGAGCTTTGGCTGTTGAAGCTTTGCGTGATATGATTCGCGCAAACTTTAAAGACAAGCCTTTTGAAGAAATTGAGAAAAACAAGGTGCTTTCAAAGATTGGAGATATCATCAGAATTGCATTTTCTTCGGCAACTGGTTCTGTTTTGGAGTTGCGCCTTCTTGGTATTGAGTTGTTGAACGACATTTTGTTATTCTTGCAAGATATTCCTGATCCTGATTTCAGCGAGGTTGCTTTGCTTGAACAGTACCAAGCTCAGATCAGTTCTGCTCTGACACCTGCCTTTACTGGTGACACATCTCCTGAACTCGCAGCCAAGGCCATCAATGTCTGTGCCACTTTTATTGGTATTGGTATCATCAAGAGTGTCGAACGTATGGGCCGTATTTTGAAGCTTCTAATCAGTTCATTGGAAAGCTGCGTTCAAAAGGAAATTCAGCTTGGTGACTTGAAATCGCTCAGTCCTAATGCTCAGGTTATGTTGAGAATTGCGGTTTTGTCTTCTTGGGCGGATTTACAGGTTTCAAGCGCCAACAAAGAGTACTTGGAAGATGTTGTTTCTCCATTTATTCCAGTTCTTCTTCCATTGTGGATTTCTTCTTTGAGAGAGTTTGCTGAACTACGTTTCGAGCCTGAGCAATCTTCTTCGCTTTCCGACTCATCTCTGGGTGGTTCAATTGATCATATGTATTCTGCTTTGTCTCGCAACAGTATTCTTCCTTTCTATCAAAAGTCTTGGCTTCAACTTGTTGATGCTATTGCCATGATGATTGAAAGAGATCCTAATGAGGTTTTTAAGATCCTTAATAAAAATGGCGAGACTGCCGATGCTGATATCCAATACGGAAGTGAACCTGCTGCTTTCTTTTTCGTTTTGTTTGGTATTTTGTTTGAGTCGTTGATTCGACCACAATCTACTATGGGTTCTGGAGAAAACACACCTGAACGACGAACAAAGATTTTGTCAGCTTTGAAACGAATTCTCCACCCTTCGGTTTGCGGAAATGCAGTTTATAAGGATATGGTGTTTGTTGAAACTGTGGACATTCTTGACCGTTTGGTTCTTACAGGAAATGTCACCGAGCAGCAGCTTGTCATTGACATTGCCTATCGTCTTTGCATCAATCACCCAGACAATCAGAATCACCAAAATACTCAACACCTTGGTCACAATAATCTTTCTGAAAGAGTTGACCAGTTGTTTGAGCTTGTCCGCGTTGTTATGATTTTGATCACCAACCACTTGCCATTTTTGACTGACTTGCCTATCTCTACAACTGCTATTCAAAACCTTTCTAAACCAGTTTACATTTCGCTTGTACAAGACGCTTTGAACAATTTGGTTGGAATGGTTGAAGTATTCCCAACCGTCATTCGTGTTGATTTATATGCATGCTTATTGTTTGTGTTTGGAAAAATTCTGGAAAAGACCAGTGTCATTGGAGGAACTATTTCTAAGGTTTCGTTGGCCTCGTTCAAGGTATTTCTTACAAACATGGTAGAAACACGCAATAGCACAAATAACCAGCAGTACATGGATTCCATTGATCAGTGCATTGCAATTGTGACTACCCAATTGGTTAGCTCTTTGAAGAAAGACCCATCATCTACAAATACCCCACTTGAACTTACCCAAAAAGAACTGAATTTGCTTGCTTTAGTGATTGTTTTCAAAACAGCTGCTCCTATTCTTAAGCCACGAACCTCCACTTCTCCTGGAATTAGTCCTCAGGAAGTCAATGAGTTGTCCCAAGTTTTGGTTGAATGTATTACCGTTCCTGCAATGCAAAAGGTTTCTGCTGAGTGTTTACGAGCTTTGCTTACAACATCTCATCAGTCTAGAATTGGACAAGCTTTAGTTATCAAGACAATTCCTCCACTTGTGGCTTTGGCTACTGGAGACGGGCTGAGTCCCATCTTCAAACACCATCGATCTTCAGTCAGAAACGATGATGATGACGAAGATGAAGATAACGATGACTTGGTTGTTGAATCTTCAACTGATTATGCAGATGAAATTGACCGATCTAAAGAGTCTCGATCAAACCGCTCCAACATTGGAAGCAACAACATTTTAGAGTTGGAAGCAATTCGAGCCGCAGCCCGAGTTCCTCAACTTGTGATTGAAATTTTGGTTGACTTTATCAAGGGCTTGAATTCTGATTCTGAAGGTCAACGAATTCGAGCCATGCTCTCCATCGCTGTTCCTCTGTTGCTGTGGTACTGCAATCCAAAGAACGGAAACGGTACATCAGAAGCAAACGACGACGATGACAATGAAGAAAACGACAGTAACAACTCAGCAAAGACAGCCGAGAGACTGTTTTATGTTAACAAAAAGCTTTTGGAGTTGGTCTCACATTCTAGTGCTGAGTTTAAAGCTGTGTTACAACAAGGCTTGACTGATTGGCAAAAACAAATGACACAGTATGTTTTGATTAATGGAGGAAAGCAGCAACCAGCTACCGGTAATTTGAACGGTTCTGCGATTGGAGGTACCCCACAAGGAGTTTCTGAAAGTGAAAATCGTATTGAGTTAAAATCATTTAGTTGATTAAAAGATAATGTGTATAAAAAAACCAAAACAAAATAAATAAAAACAAAACATACAATAAATAAATAAATAAATAGAAAACCAATAATAAAAAACACAATACAAATTACAAAAATTAAAACTCCTGTTCTTTCAAATTTTTTCTTTTTTTACCTCGACTCTTTGGCTTTTTTTTCTCGCTCTTCCTTCATTTTTCTTCTCCATTCCTTTTCTTCCTGAATCTTCTTTTCAACAACTTCTTTTTCTTTGATAGCTCTTTCTAAACAGTCTGCGTAGATTTTGTAGCGTATCAACTGTTGCAACAAGTACTGGCTTTTTCGCTCCCAGTTAGCAGCAGCTCGAGACCGATTTAATGATACCGCAAAAGGAAATTGCGAAACATCGTTAGCAGCACCTTTATTGCCGTTGCTACTGCTAAGAGAATTTGCGGCCTTTTGCTGAACAGTGTAAGCTGTAGCCATTCTAGCACGAAGCGCGTTGTGGTGAGACAACTGGGCTTCAGCACGAACAACATAAGCGCGCAGAATTGTGCTTTGCTGGATTTCGTTGAGCGAAGACACAATCAGCGATTGACTGCTTGGCCTCCATTCCCTGATGGTAACTGGATTGATAGAGGAAGAGGAAAGAGCAGGTGAAGAGGCTTTAGAAGAGGTTGATTGCGGTTTGGTAGCATCGATTGCATTTTGAGTTTGCTGTGCATCCAAAATTTCATCGCTCCAGCCGTATTCCATCGAAGTCACAGCTTCGTCAAAAGGCTCTTTGGAAAGTCTGCCAGCCCAGTAGTTACAGGTATAGACATACTCTTTGGCGATTTCTTTTGTGCCAGCTTGGAATACTAACACTCCTTGTTGAGGAAGCGTCAAAGACCAAAGTGCATTGTATCCCCGCATTTTCTTTGTAGATGGTAATTCTTGGGCCATTGTGTGACATAAATGAAAACCATCCACGAGGTTAGCCTTTTCCATCCAGTTACCTGCTCCGATTCCAGAAATACCAGCACCCATACCAGAAGATGAAGAGTTTTTGTCAAACTTAAACATCTTAAGCTGTCCACGTTGAACAACGACAAAAACTTGTTGCCAATCCTTCTTTTTAGATTTTTTGCCAGTGTTTGGATCAATATAGGATCTAAACTTGAGAAGACCTTCTTTTGCCCATGGAGGGCCGTGTAACTCAAGTTCCACTTCTTTGGCAAGCTCTTCTTCAAGCTTTGCCAAATTGCCAAACGATAAATCTCCACTTCCAGTACTAACACCAGTTAATCCGCTCTTGACGCTGCTGTTTGTAGTGGTAGTAGTAGCAGTAGAAGCATTGCTGGTTGCACTTATGGTATTTGATAGTATGGTTGAAGAAATGCTTTTTCCGTCTGTAGTGCTTGGCTGTATTCCTTCATGTTCATATGCAGGATCTTCTTCAAACAAGCGCGAATGGTTTTGTGAGGCAGCTTGGTGCAAATCGTCGTTTTGTATTGACGACATAAGAAGGCCAGCAAAGCCAACAGCATGTCGATGTGTTGAGTTGGAGGAAGAAGAGTCTGAAGAAAAAAATGAGGATGAGGATTCTTTTCTGGAAGTGTCACGATGGGAAGTGCCATTGCTGTTTGTTGCAGATGCCTTGGAAGAGCCTGAAGCAAAGTCAATTCGAGATTGGTTAATGTCGTTGTTTCTATTAGGACGAAGACGGTTAAATCCTGTGAGTCGACCTAAAAGCGACACGCTGTTAGAGACAGTGCTAGATGCGGCACTTGAAACACTGGAGATGGTAGAAGCACCCGATATAGCTGCGCCAGCGGTTCCAGAAGAACCACTTGACACAGACGCATCTGAAAATGAATTTTTAGCAGATGGTGTGATAGAAATCGAAGGAAGCAGGCCGTTACCATAAGGTTGAGAAAGTGAAGTTCCAGCAGTAGATAATGAAAAAGATCCTCTAGAGCCATATGATACAAGGGTATGTGCAGGTGTGCCGTTTTGTTTCTTTTTGTTTTCGATTTCTTCAGTCTTGGATAAAACAAGTGGTTCTTTAGAAATGGAGCTGTAGAAAACTTTCAAAACAGACTCGATCTGAAAAATCCACTCGCGAGAAAATGGCTTGAAAGGATTCTCATTGACCATCATAGAGGTATCATCTTTATTGTAGGATCCAGTCAGAGAAGTTGTAGAATAAGAAAACGATGATTTCTTAGTGTCTGTTGTAGCAGGAGCAGGAGCACTAGGATTTGCAGCTGAAGAGGACGAACTGTTGTTTCCAGCTGTTAATGAAGTGGTTGATTCAGAAGGTGCAGCAGAAGATACAGACTCGGAACCTGCTGTGCTTTGCTTTTGCTTGGCCTCGTTAAGTTCGATTAATTCATTCTCTTGGCTCTTGATGGACTCCACAGCATTAGATATAAACTTTGATTTCGAAATCTTTTTTGTCGTGGTATGATCTGCAGCATAAAGATCTGTGTTCAACAGCAAAAGAGAGTATGCAATAGTATAAACAATGTTTGAATCATAAAAACCGTGATTAGGATTCATGTCGCACCAGGCTGTACTGAAAGATTCCATAATACGGTTAAGCTGTTGAGACTCACCCTTCATATAAATTTTATCACAGAGATTTCTCAAAGCACCAAGAATAGATTTGCCTTGCCATGAAAAAAGAGCCATGAAGTTGGTACGAATCTTAGTAGCGTCATCACCGTCTTCACCCATATAGCCTGCGTAGCAGTCAGGGGTCAAGAAGTTTGCTGTTCCGGCGAAGAACTGTAGAGCCAAATCATGGCAGGAATCTTCGAGGTTATCATCATTGTTACCATTATCAGCGTCGCCAATATTGTCAGTTGTGTTTTGATCGGCAGTTGGTGCAGGATTTTCAGGTTGTTCAGCCTTTTGATTGGCAATTGGGAGATCCTTTTCAGCCGTGAGGGCTTCCTGAGCAGGGCTGCCGTCTTTAGAAGCTACGTGTTCCGACATAGTAGTTGAAGGTGTAGTTGTAGATGTGACAAGGGCAGGAAGAGATGTAGGAACAACAGTATTTGAAGCGGTGACAGTAATGTTATCAGTGTCAGGGCTGTCAGTTTGTTCAATAAAGGGGGAAGAGGGTGGTAAGTCTAAAGCGGAAGTACAAGTGGGGACAGCAGCAGCCGAAACAGAACTTGGAGATGAAATAGTGTCAAAGAAAACGACTGCGGATGCCGAACTACTGGAGTCGGATGCGTCGATAGCTACAGAATCTTTTCTTTGTGTTTCTGGAAGCTGTGCTGGCAGTTTTGAGCCCTCAGTCGGGCTCTGAGTATCGGTAGAAGAAGACATCAGGTCGGATGCTGATGAATTGGTAGGTGAAAGAGAAGACTTCATTGACTTGAAGAAAGCAGTATTAGATGCGTTGTTTGAAATTTCTTTTGTTTGGCCCTCTTTGTTGAAACTGCTAGGGCTTTTAGAAAAGACCAACACCGAGGCAGGTCTGATACCGGATTTGTTTGTAGAAGATAGATGACCAGGGCGAGAAAATGAGAGAGTTGATTTTGTAGGTATTAAAAACCCACGATCCTTGTTAAAGCCACCGATGATATTACTGCCGTTGGCAATGTTTTCAGATAAAACAGTAGTAGAAGAAGAAAAGGGAGGAAAATGTGGTGAAGTTGACAAGTCCAAATGCGAAAGCTAGAATAAAGACAAAAGGGTTAGGGGTTGGTTCCAAGAAGGGTGATAAATCATTACACTGGAAAACGAGCTAGTTTAACAGACTGCAAATTGAAGAAAATAAAAGTAAACAAACACTTACATTGGCCAGCGATCTTGACGGCTTGGGCATTGATGTTGACAGTTGGAATTCTTTGTTAGTTTTGTGTTCAAGTAACAGATGGCTACTACGATGTTTATTCCGTGTTAATGTCTTCATTGGTGACGACATAGATAATCTGTTGGAACTGTGTCTATCAAGTTCTGATGAAGCATTGTAAAATTTAGACAAAGACTCGTTGTTATAGTTGTTCTTGAGGTCTTCAACAGACGGATGACCAAAAAGTCGTCGAAAAAAATGAGTGCGTTTTGTTTTTGAAAAGTTATCAGAGTTTGAGATAGCCGAATCCAACAAATCACTACTGTTCAAAACAGGTTGATGTACTATAGATTTAGAGTCGTTGGAGCTGTTTTGGTTGGTGTTTACTTTGCTGGAAAAAGAGATGTTGCTGGCAGATAAAGATGTGTTTTGATGATTTTTTGAAGAAATGTTATGATCCCCAGGCTTGTGGCTTTTGGTAGAATCATTAGAATTATGCGCTTTGAAGCTAGACTTGTTGCGTGCAGCAACCCGATTATCTCGCTTCTCATCAGTTCTCGCAACCGCATTGCTAACAATCACCACACCGCTTTCCGTCACATACTCAATACCCATCGGCTTGTTCATACCGCCTCCTTCTGCACTGTTTTTATCGATTCCTCCTAAACTCTTGCGATTTGATTTTAATGCAGATCCCTTTTTCTTGCGATTAGAAAGAAGTTTGTCGCTCAGTGCAGTTTTCTTCCGCTTCATTTTGGCCTGTCCCATTTGTGAACCTTCATTCAACTCGCGGTTAAGCGCATGAATTGGCGATGCCGATATTGTGGTAACAGTGCTCATGAGTGATGCTCTTTTGCTGACTAGCACATCAGGTGTGGCAGAAAATAAACCGGATGGTAAAGAAGGTGACCCAATCGACAGTGATGGTGATTTGATGATTAAAACTCCATTTTCTTCTAAATTGCACTGGCTCAACCGTGACTGGAATGATGCTCGATGAACATATAGTGATGATCTCAATGAGGCACGAGTTCGGGCTTCAAAAATCGCTTGCGTAATTCCAGGACTTAGTTGAACCTGAATCTGTGTAGACACTTTAGCTGAAGAATCAAAGCCAAAAGCTATTGAGGGCGAGTTGGTAAATGTAGAGTTTATTAATGGAGTTGTAGATGTAATAGAAGAAAAAGAGTTTCTTGAAGATAATGGTGCAACAGTTGACCAACTTTTGAAGTTTGATGTGCCTTCTAGGCTACTTTTTAATGGTCCAACATAGTCTTTTTCTTCATCTAATTTGCTGTCATCAATTGAACTTGGCTTTTTTTTAGTTGAGTCTTGACTGATTTTGCAAGCAGATGGAGAGTGTGATCGGTACGTTTTGTTATAAAACTGTTGAACCCTAGAGTTTTTAGTGCCTTTACCTTTATTCTTGGCACTAGTATTTTCGTATGAACCAAACTGATTTAACTGTGCACCAGAATGCTCTCTAACTTTCTTTTCACCGTAAGCCGTCTTTTTGCTTTCTAGTTGGGGTCCTGCCCATATATTTTTTGATTTGACGCGCTGGCCATTTTGTTTAGTATATTGGGTATTTAGCAAGGTTGAAGAAGGTGGTGAGTATCGTTTGGCTGGTTTGGCAATTGAAAAGGAAACGGTCTTTTGATGATGTGATGAAGAAGAGAAAGATTTTTGGTTTGTTGGTTTTGGATCAGAGTCAAAATACAAACTTGAATTCGTTGTTGGTATCTGTGAGTGCCTATTTGTGTTTATATGCGTGTTTGTGAAAAGGTTATGTGAGATGGAGGTTGGATCAAAAAATGTTGCGTCGGCTTTGTTAGTTTTTGCTGTTACAAGCTCTTCTTGTGAGGACTTGAGTTTACTAACTTCAGCCTCGGCGATTGGTGGAATAGTATTTGGAGGAAGAGGAGGCAATGGCTTGTTGAGCTGGGACTTTCGCACAGATGGCTTGCGTTTAACTCGGCGAGATTTTGAAGGCTTTTCAACAGTGACATTGATTGAAGGTCTAGTTGCAGAAAAAGAAGAAGACCTTGATGAAACTGACCGGCGGCTGGGAGAAGGAACAAATTGCATTTTGCTTGTTGATGGAGAAGCTGGGACAGCATCATTACTTGCATTCTTCCATGAATTTTTCGACCCCTTTTCAATCTTGATTTCACTTTCTAAATCTCCATTTAGTTTCGGCTTACGGAAAGTACCAGAATCGTCAGAAACGTTTTCACTAAAAACACTTGCATCTTGGTCTTCAAATGGGTTTTTTGCTGAACTTGATGTTGGAGCGACGGCTGTGAAAATTGTAGACTCGCTGATTGTACTGACAGAACTGGTGTCATCTGAAAATTTGCCAATACTAGCACTGGGACCGGGGTTGAAATTATTCCTGCTTTCTCCAATCTCGATACGTTTTGCGTTTTTCATCACTTGTTGCATTATACTTGCCAACCCAGTTGTAAGGTCATTGTCTCCTAGATACATAGAATCAGAGCAAGCGTTGATGCTTTCAGAAAACATAAGCCCATTTTTGTCTTTTCCTTCTGCAGCTATAGCAGCCATCTTCTTTCTGAGCGCAACCTCTTCACGGTATTCGTGCTTTTCATAAACACGTCCAAACCCGTCTGCATCATTGTTATCTGAGCAACAGCTTTCAGAGTTATTCAGGCTCACACTGCTCTTAGAGGCTTCATCTTGAGTTGTGCTGCCGACCGGGTTAAGATCAATATTCAAACCCAAATCCAAATTTGGACTGGAGTTAAGAAAATCATCAGGATCAGGTTGATATGCATCATAGTACATTGTGTTTGTGGGATGATCACGCATTAGTTCATCGAGCGAGTCCCATTTTTTGAGACGGCGTTTACGATTAACTTGGGTGGACGGTGTAGATGTAAGTTCTGCCATATCGTTGAGAAAGGCTGAAGTTGGTTTTTTAAAGTTGTCCCCCTCAGCGTCAGAAAGGAATGGCTCAAGCAAATTTTGACCAACAGCAGAGTTGGAGATTTCAGACTCAGCAGCAACGTTGTAATTGCCTTTATTATCAGGATCGAAATTAATGTCGCTGATAATGCTGTCAAAATAATGGGTCTGGGTCGCAAAACTAGGAATACTGGTCAGCTCAAGGGGTAAGTGTTCATTTTTTGAAGAAGATAATGGGCTTTGAAACGTGGCTGTATAATATACTGTATGTGAAGAATCTTTGTCGGTTTTTTGGCTGGAGTTTTGTGCATGATGAGTAGAATTATTATGATCTGGCGTAAAGCTGGGATGTGAAGAGTAGGAATGAGGATAGCCATTTGGTGAACGTGGTGTGTTGTAACTGGAAAACCAACGAGGAGTAAAAGGTTCGGCAGACTCATTAGAAAATTGGGGTTGGCGAAATTCTGGTGATGTCTGGGAAGGTGTTGTCGCATTAGATGACACTTCGTCAAAGGCTGAAGTTAAACCCTTTTCATTGTTGTTACCAAAAGCATCTTGAGTTGAAACATCGTTGTTCACCAAACTATTATCTTTTCCTAAAGGTACCTCCTTATAATTAAAACCGACGTCTTCATTGTCTTTTGGTTCACTGCAAATCAGACTGGTTCCTGAATAAAGATGTTCAATGTCTTTGAATACTAGGCACATATCTGAATCTTGAATAGACAGTAATGCCCCATTTCCATTGACATTGTAACCAATTCCTTGCCCTAAATCATCTTCAGACAAAAAATCAGAATCATCATCAAGTTGGTCATTTTTTGACTTTGAATGACTGTGGTTTGAAACTTGCACAGGACATTCATTAGCTTGGCTTTTTGAGTCGTGACGCGGCTCAGAAGTGCAATTCTTCTGATGGCGTTGAGAGCTACAATCATTCATTGAATTGGAGAAAGAAGGAGTGTCGGAATGCTTAGTATGCTTGTTTTTATGATGGTAATGATTATGGTAATGCCCATGTCGACAAATATAGTATGACTTTGGCGATTGATTTTGAGAATGGTTTTTGGATGGGGATGTTTCGTCAATCAAACTGTTTTGGAAAGGTACCACGGAGTCGGTATTTGCTAGGTCTTTTTCAAAGTTCTTACCGTTTTCAGTATTTTCAATATGCTGGTTTTCGTTTCCGTCACTGGATTCACTAGCAACGCTGATAACAGAATTCGTATTAGAAAAAGAATTATCCATAACAACAGGACTCCAGCTAGTGATTAATGACTTTTGCGAATTATTTTCACAGTTTGATTTGATTTTGTTTTCTTGAAAACCAATGGCCTGTGCATTTGATTCTGAGGAATTAGATATAACAGAACAAGAGTCAGAAACTTTGCTTTGTTGGACAGAAAGACGTTTGGCATGAGAATCATCAAAAGGGTTTGTACCCATATCGGTACTATCTTCACCAGAAGCCACATTCTCTCTAATATTAGAATATGATGGTTTGGGCTGAGTGTAAGTATCCAAAACGCTGGGCTGCACATGATCATGCATGCTTAACAAGTTTGAAGCTATATGGTTTGAGAATTTTTCATTAATGTGTGATGCTCTTTCATTTTCGCTCTTCTTCAAAATAAGTTTAGAATCAATTGGCTCAAATAAAGAATTGTCAAAGCTTCTGGAGCTACCCGCACTGGCAGCACGTTGAATTGCCAAGCCCAAAGAACGGCGGTGACTATTGGCCGATGCCGATCTTGTAAAAATGTTATCACCGGTTCCATCGTTTATATTAGTAACAGTGTTTTCTTCAGCTCTACTAGGTCCTCTGCTTATAAAGCTTCCCATGCTATTTCTGTCTCCAGCTGCGCTATTTTCGCCATAGTCATTGAGAATAGACAGAATGGATACTGGTGAGAGGGCAGCAGAAGGAGAACTGGATCTTGAGTAAAGAATGGTTTGGCGAGAAACAAAGTATGATGGCGGAGGCTGAAGGTCGAAATTGGAAGCGGAACAGTTTTGGCTTTGATTGAAATGCTCATACACTTCAACTGGGCTAGCTACTGATGATCTCAGTTGGTCTTGATCAGGGTTATGGTACGATGTGTATAATGTTGAGAAAGAATCAGGTGTGCTTATCAAACCATGGGCAGAGTTATTTGAATCTAAATGTTGCTGAGTTGATTTAAAAAGTGAAGATGATGAGCCATTTGTGTCATCTTTTGGTAATGATGGCTCAGATAAAGAGTTTAACTCTATGTTGAAAATTAGCTTTGAATTGGTTATGTTATAAAGAAATAGAAATAAAAGTTACTTACCTTTGGAAGCTAATGTTGCGTCGGGTGACAATGTTTTGGATTGAGACTGAGCTACTGAGGTTTCGTGTGCTGAAGAGTGATGCGATCCAGTAGGCTTTTCAGAAGAAACAGTATGCGTTGCATTGTGATGTGATGGTGATTTGGAATCTTGATCAGACGAGACTTTCGTATTAGACAATTGACCGTTTTTGTTTTTAGAACGCTGTAGTTTGAGAGCTACAATATTCAACGGTTTTGGTTTCTGAAGTTCTAGGCCCATCGTTGGTACTGAAATAATCGTACTATTGATATCAGAGACATTGTTTTGCGTTGAACTAGCTGCAGGTTCCATGCGCTGATCAGGAGTCCCACTGACAGAATGATCGAGTGGCAGATTCTGAAAATCCAGCTCAGGAAGCATTTTTTTTTCTTGAATGTTTGGTTGTTTTTCTTCAGATTGATTTTTCTTGTTCCATGTCAAACTTGTATTTCTAGTAGCCATATCTTCTTGATTAATTGACCCTTCAACTGCTGACAACTTGTCCGCTTCCATAGACTGATTTTGGGGTTCCCCAGCTTCATCGGAATGCTCATGGTTGTCTCTTTGTTCATTCAAACAAGAATCATCAGGCTCTGTTTTATCAAAATATAGGGAATCAATTCCAGCAACGTGTTGCAATAACAAGCTTTTTCGATGAGCAGCAGTACTTCCTTTCGTTGAGTAGCCCAAAGCAAGATCTGGAAAAGAAGAGTGTCGCTTGAGTTTCTTATCTGAAATCTGAGAAATTGAATTGCTTGCAGAGAGTAATACTGTTCGTGTTGATGCTGATGTTGTTTTGAGTTCAACAAAGGAATGACGAGCAGATAATTTAGAATTTGGGGCTGGAAAATCATTTTTTGTAAGAAACTTGGAAGCGTCGTTCTGAATCAGATCATTGATGGAGACAGATTCAAGTGAATTAATTGAGACTGCCTTTGCATTTGATTTCTGACTTTGAGGGCTTGATAATGATACTGATTTTATAAATTCGGTATCAGATGTAATTGGCAAGGTTGAAGTAGCAAGTGGAAGGGGAGATTGGAATACTGGTAAGGATTCGAATGCTAAATTTGGGGTTGTGAAAAGCGAGGGATTTGGGGATGCCGAAGAAGTAGACAATGGTGTAGAAAATGTCTCCAGTTCCATGTTTTCGAAAGGACTATTTGTGTATTTCATAGTGTTGAAAACGTTATATGTATTATTTTTTGGCGTTTGTGGCTGTACATGGGTTGAGGAAGAAGGCTGCACAGAAGACGGTGTGACCGTTGAAAAGTTCTGAATGTCTGAGTAGGAAGACAAGACTGGGACGAAATCTGGGTTATATGATGCAGCACGCAAATGCTGGTTTGCTGTCAAACGACGACGGTATTGATTGCTAAAGGAATTGGTAAGCTGTCTACGAAGTGAAAGTTGTGAATATGGACTAATTGACAGTAACAGCGATTCAGTAGAAGGCCTTTGATTAGGTGTATCTGATGGCAGTTGGTATGAATATTGCCGATTTTGCGTATGATCATTAGAATTATTAGAAACCAAATTTCTCGAGTACGAATTATGGCTGTGATTGAAGTCGGACATTTCTGGCGACAAAAGGCATTTGGGGTTGGTGAAATCAAAGATTTTTTTTTTAAAAAAAAAAACAAATGTAGTTGTCGAACCAAATGAGCACAGGAGGTGGAGAGGTGTGCG
This sequence comes from Magnusiomyces tetraspermus, assembly GCA_030578715.1. NCBI lineage: Eukaryota > Fungi > Ascomycota > Dipodascomycetes > Dipodascales > Dipodascaceae > Magnusiomyces > Magnusiomyces tetraspermus. Next base: position 149,547 of record JAKTYL010000048.1, read on the forward strand.
GGTCTAGGGTTTTTATTTTTAAATATTTTTTTTGAATTCACTGCAAACAACAGCGATTTAAGAACTTTAACAAGTCTGTTAATTTAATTGAAATCGAATCGGCAAACTGTATATTGATTGCTGATATCAGTCAAACTGGAATTGGCTTCCTTTTTAATACTACAGCCCCAGCTACTGCCAGTTAAGATTTAGACTCCCGTACTAGTGAATTAGAGCCCAGGGCAACTTGTCAACATGAGAGCCAAATGAAAATTACATTCTGGATAGAACTTGCCATACTTCCATAGCGTTTCTTTTGTCTTAGTTTTGGGTTTTGTTTTTTCTTGAAACAATTGTGCAAAAATTTTATTTCAAACTTTGGCTTATTCTACTCAAATAATTGTATGCACGATATTTTTTTGCATTGTCTGTATCTCAGTGTATCTGAGACTAGCACATCAAAACTAAGTAGTCAAGGCCCTTGACTAAAAAAAGACCCTGCACCCTAGTTGATCATAAGGAATTAACAAACTACAAAATTCTTTGCATATCATGTTGTCTAAAATGATGCTTGCAGACTTTGTATGCCTTAATTGAAAGTTGTTCTTGTGGTGACTTTTAGCTCAATCAAGTACCAAACTTGTTCAACCATTAAAATCACCGAAGTGAATTATGCAGTTGAGAAACCATAGTAACGAGAGCTATTTCTTTTATTAGCTGGGAAACATTAATATGACCTGTGAAAAATTATACCAGACCTGATTGACCAGACTTCTGAACTTGGTTTGTATGCTGACACTCTCAATATTAATACACCAAAAATATATCAATAACTACTAAAGTTATTCGAAAGGTGGTTTATGTTTGAGAAGAACTACCAATTTGGTTAACTAACAAGATCACAATTAAAAGCAAGCCTGTTCAGTATTGTACTACTAGAACTCTGAGTTCTGTTCTTTTCTAGCGCCTTGAATTTATTAGACACAGAGTCCAGAAGGAGGATTTTAAGGGAACACTAGAAGTGATTGTGACAAAAGATTGCGGCTTTTTGGAAACGCGATAGTATATAAATGCAAGACATTTCATAAAAATAAACCAAACGATTTTTTTTTTCAGAAAAAAAAAACATATCAAAAATACCCATTTTGGATTGTCTACTGTACTTAGTATTTACTCATTTTCGGCAATGTGTAGTATTTTCACAGTTGTGGTTAAAAAAAAAAAAAATAGTTTTTCTTAGGATTTTCTAATTACGAGTTGCTTATTGAAAAAAACTTGAAAAGTTAAAAGAAAAAGAATACATCAACTGCGCTTTGCTGGAATAATTCGACTACAGTAGTGCCTTGAAAATTTGAAAACTAGTCTTGTAATTCAGTTTGCCAACTATTTCGACCCACACCATTAGGGCTAGGGGATCTAAAGCTTATCTTGCTTAGGTTTTGGTTACGCTTTTCAACTGAAATATTCAAAACTCAGGGTTGAAGAAAAAAACGACACGATATGACAGAAGCCTAAGACACATGCTTGCTTCACAAGGTAGCCTTTTGTCGTTTTTAAAAAGACACTTTCATTTGAACTACAAAAAATCATCATACTTGCTAGTAACTGAAAATTTATTTTGGGTTGGGTGTTGTTGATTAGACGAAAGGGGTAGCTTTGTTTTCTGAATAATAAAAGTAGTTAACTAAGGGGTTAGGGTATAAACGTCTCTTTTGGGCCGACTCTTGTGACATGTTACACATATTTTTGTGTAACAGAATCAAAAAATTTTCAGCTAACCCAGTGTATGTGTAATTTTTGATTCACGGCCACCCTTTTGTCAACACATAAACCTTGAACCGACGTCACAGTCCACCGTTTATTTGTCAAAACCCACAAGCCATAAAAAATGACTCGTTACGCTGCTACCTCTGTCGACTCTGCCAACAGCGCCAAGGCTAGAGGCTCTTACCTCCGTGTTTCTTTCAAGAACACCCGCGAGACTGCCCAGGCTGTCAATGGCTGGCAGGTTAACAAGGCTCTTCAGTACCTTGAAGCTGTCTCTGACAAGAAGCGTGCCATTCCTTTCCGTCGTTTCAACGGTTCCATCGGTCGTGCTTCCCAGGGTAAGGAGTTCGGTGTCACCAAGGCTAGATGGCCCGTTAAGTCTGTTCAGTTCATCTCTGACTTGCTCAAGAACGCTCTCTCTAACGCTGAATCCAAGGGTCTTGACGCCTCTACTCTTTACATCAAGCACATCCAGGTCAACCAGGCCCCTAAGATGAGAAGACGTACTTACCGTGCTCACGGTCGTGTCAATGCTTACAAGAGCTCTCCTTGTCACATCGAGCTCATTCTCGCTCCCGAGTCTGAGACCATTGCTCCTGCTGCTGAAGAGTAAGCTCTTTTCTATTTAATGGTAACTTTTTTTTTGTTTTTTTGAATCTTGATTGTTTTTGGAAAATGAGAAATCATGTTATTTAAGATAGATAGCTATGAGGTAATAAATTTAGAAAAAGAAAACGTTTTTTGAAAATACAGTTACTTATAATCAAAGGTTTTTATTGTATGAAACAATGCTAGATATCCTTTTTTGCTGTTTTCAATCATAGTCTTGATGGCTTTTTGATTAGTTTGCGTGAGTTTTAAGTACATATTGAAAATTTAATACCAGTTGATAAAGCTAAAGAAAAGTATATTGAAAAGAAAAAAAAACAAAACCTTTCAAATCATGTCCGTCTAGATACCAACGATAAGAAGGTCAGCTGTTACTATTTTTAAATTAAAAAAAGATCAAAAACTAAGAGTGATATCCGTATTTACTTTAGTTTTCGAAACAGTGGACGTGATCAGCTTTGGGATGCTACTGTGTGTATTGTGTATTTTTATAACGTTGCAAGAAAGTTTCTTCTGACATGTCTGATAGTGCTTAAGCAGCTTTGATTGCAGTTTGAAGTTATCTCAATCAAAATAAGCATCTTCACCCTAATAACAGACAACTCAAAGTCCCCTCAATTAACATTTCTTTACATTTGTGCCACTTCTAACAAAAATAGAAGTACTTTTGCTTTTATTTCATCTTCTAAACTTCACCTTTTGCTCGGACATTTTCAGTCAAGTTTTTTATTTCTTGCTTCCATTGTTTTCATTTATCTAGATACCGTATTTAAAGATTGGTTTTGAAAGCTTCAAAACCCAAACTCTTTGAATTACAAATACCTTAATTACATGGCTTATTGAGTAACGCCAAATCATTTAAAGTATCACCGAGTACAAATACTCATTATCATAAAATAAATAAATAAATAAAAACCAATCAGAAAAAAGAAATTTAGACAGAAGAAGTAAAAAATCTGTCTCCCAATTCTTCCGAATACTAATGAGGTTTTGACATTTACATCTATTTTTATTTTAATACCAAACAGATTGACTTTCGAAAGGCATTTCGAGCTGGAATTATAGAGTATTCCAGGCTTGAAGTTAAAATGGTGTTAAAAATAGACTTGATCTTAGGCTTTATTCGGTGCTTAAGTACTAAAAAACAACAAACAAAAAAACTCCGGCCTATGCTCAAAGAATATGCAACTAAAGCGTGCTATAAAGTTGAACCGTTTTGGCTTAAAAGTATACTTGGAACCCGAGACAGTATATGCGAATTTTTTTTTTATTCAAACAAATGGCTGTTGGCTGACAAAGAAACACTAAAGTGTAAATAGTTGAAAAACAGGAACAATCATTTACAGCCAATTATGTTATTTTTGTAGCTACAAGTTAAAAGTAAACCGTTCAAATGTTTCTATATTTTTTCTAGCTGCTATTAATATAACAGACTTGCCCTTATTTTCAGCTTTGGTAAACATGCTAACTAAACCTTCTCAATTCAAACACACAAATCATGAAATATTGAATTGTAACCAAACTTTGTTAAATCAAATCAAAATGTGACTAGTTCAAAGCGAAGATATTGAAATTGAAAAACTCATTAAGCGCCGTTTTATATATGTAAATACTCAAATAATTAAACGTTGATTTTTATTTAATTTCATCTCATATCGAAACACATTCAATGATATTGTTGAATTTGTCAAATTGATGTTTGCCCATTGCTTGTGAACCAACTGATTTTCATAACAAAGATCACAGCAATTGAATAAAACTGCAACTCACACCAAAACCAGATATGCCTCAACTTGACAATGTTTCTAAAACTTCAGCAGATCAAAAGTGTGAAAACAAAAAAACCAGAACAAAGGTACATGCTGGAAATATAATCATTCAAAAAAGTTAAGACGTCAAGCGCTTTAGCTTAACTTTACTAATTGCCCTCTAGTACTAGACTTAAGATTTGCAGTATATGTCATTTGACTTTCAAAAATATAAATCTGACACTGTTCAAAAGTCTAGATAAATATCAAAGACTTCCCAGGATATATTTTTTTTATTGTCTTTTTATAAATACAATTTCATTTAAAATCTAAGCCATATATTTATCATGATTAACGTTAAACTACCTAATGGGTTGAAGAAACTCTTCGGGGGGAAATCAAAGAAAGAACATTTGTGTTCTGGAAGCATGTACTTTGAAGTGTCACCCTTGTTCAACTTAGACTACGAAGCTCCACCTATTCCAAACAACCCGTCCTATCTCAAAATTATCGACAGTTCGGAGGACCAAGGTTCAATTGATAAGCAGGCTATGGATGAAAGTGCAAGTCTCTTGGGGACTTCATCTCCTAACCCCAAAGATAGTGTAGTCACTGAACTAACCGACACTGTTGAAAGCGTTGAGCCGATACAAGAACCAGAAGAGAAAAAGCAAGAACCAACACTTTACACCAAATTCCAGGTTTGTCCTACTTTAAATTTATCATTCAAATCTGCTCAAATTTCAATATCTCCTGTAGGAGATTCAAACGTTGACAAATCTTACATCCGTGAAAAATTGAAAGAGGGCAAGAAAGACGAATCCGACTTTATATCAGTTGTAAACACAGATTGGTACAGCAAAATTGATAGCCAATTTAATCAAACGCCAAGAATGGAACGATCAAAAATGACTGAAAAAAGACAGTTTCAGATTGGAAGAGCGTACCATTCAACAAACGATCCAATTCCTAAGGAAGCTGAAATGGATGTTATTGAAAATACAACAAACAATCTAGAGCCTATTGTGAATTTCATTGAGTTAGGTGATGATGCAAATGCTTTATATGCTGACAAAATAGTCGATCAGTCTACAGAAGCTCATGAAGCTCCAGAAAACAATATTTTGGAAATGAGCTTGGCTGAGCAAGCAAGCCCAAAACCAGAAAGCGGGTCGGAACAATCAAATGAAGCTCCAGAAAACAATACTTTGGAAATGAGCTTGGCTGAGCAAGCAAGCCCAAAACCAGAAAGCGGGTCGGAACAATCAAATGAAGCTCCAGAAAACAATACTTTGGAAATGAGCTTGGCTGAGCAAGCAAGC
>JAKTYL010000049.1:0-19176 GCA_030578715.1 Magnusiomyces tetraspermus
CCGAAGTTTGGCGAAGAGAGTCAAGTGGGTATGAATTAAATCATACTCGGGCTAAACGCTCGCAAAAGCTTAAGTTGATGAGGCAGGAGACGATCGTATCGGTTGCATCTTATCTGAAACGGAATATGTGTTGAAAATTCACGAAAATCATGAAAGTACGAAAAGCCAGGAAGTACCACTAATGAGTTTACAATTGGTGGTATGAAATTGCTAAGGAAAAGACCTGTCTATCTGGTGTTATGTAGTAATTGTGTAACACATTCTATGACAGTACTTGTCATAGAACCAGTAGGTAGCCTAACACCTATAAACAATACAATCAACATCAAGCAAACATGCTGCGTCTTTGCAAAATGGCTCATTACAACCTCCTTGTGAATATCAACTCTGATCCCATATCTCCAACTCAATCCCAACCTTTTCTTTTTCTTTTAATACCATACCTAGAAAGCTCTTTTTTTTTTTTTTTTTTTTTTTTTTTTTTTAAATAAAATTCTGATTTTTCAATGCTTGTGCCGTCACTGGCTCGTAAAAGCCCCTACTACTCTTGTTTTTCTTTGCCACCTGCCTCACTTACTCACTCAAACTATTCATCAACTGTGCATCCAAGACATTCCATTCACTGCCAAAACTATAAAACCCACCCGAGGTTTTCAACCCCTTTAAACCCACACCTCCAAACCCGTGGATTGCGCTGGCTATCGCGCCGAATTGCTCGGCGTTCTTCTCCCAAACCATCAAAACCCTTAAAGCCCGTATCAGTTGCGTCCAAACTTCTCAGCTCTCGCTTAGTTGGCTCGGGGTTTGTAGGTCCTCTTTTTAACGTTTTTAGACGCCTCAAGTTTTTCAAATCGCCATACAACTTGGGAAAGACTTCCATGTCGATCAATAAATACGTGGACGAGCAAAACGCGCGTGATTTTGATCAAAAGGAGTTTGTTCCTGATCGGTCAAACCGACATGACGAGTATCACGACTTTCATGATTACGATCCTATACCTACACCTTCAAATACGCCAAACTCTTCTTCAAGAAACACCTTTATGCATATCCGATCAAAAGCTGAAGGGCTGTTGAGTCAATTTGCTACTAAACACGCAAATGCTTCCTTTTCTCGTCAGATCTCAAGAATGGTCACTGCTGGAGCTGTAGCATCCGGGGGCCCTGTTTCTGCCTCTAGCACTCTTGGTTTGGGTGCAGCTACCGGCCCACCTCCCAAATACGTTGAACCTACACACCATGAAGAGCTGTCTGTTTACCCGTCATACTGTCGTAAGGTTGACCACCCAGAATACAATAGTGAACACAATCACAAAAACGATACTACACTTCCTGACAACTCTGAAGACCCTTTTCCAATTCCCTATTATGAGCTAGATATTCGTGGCGGAGTTACACTGCCACCTCCTCAAAACCGAAGAACTAAGCTTGCTCTTGCTGCTGCCCGACGAATTGCTGGAGTAAGTGCTCCCCGAGCCTCTTCTTCTTCTGCAAACTTTGATTTTTACGAAACAAACAACTCGAGAAAATCACCACAAGCTTCAAACAACCAGTCTATAGACAATTTTTTCGCAGATTTACAAAATATCCAAAACGATGCGGCTTCTGAAAATAACGATGCTGACAGTAATAGCGGTGAAAAAGTACCCCCGGAATCTATACCCTCACGGCCTAGTTTCAAAAACCAGCCTGCTGACGTTCTCGACTCTCGTATGCGCCCGTTCTTATGCCGTCCAATCGTTTCGCGGCAAATTGATGTTGAAGTCTTTTCCCAAGACGGGCAATCCATGGCGTTTAAAAGTGTGACTGAAACTGCATCTTCGGGCCGATTCAATACTCGAATTAAGATACCTTTCCAGCCACATTTTGCACGCATCACTGCAGGCCTCAAACATGCTGAAATCGAGATTGAATATGTTTCGCCAATGGGTGTATCTGTTATTTCAGATATCGACGATACCATCAAAATCACTGGCATTTTGGGCGGCAAGCGAGATTTGTTTCGAAATGTGTTTGTAAATGACTACACTACAATTGAAGTCGGAGGAATTCGGGATTGTTATGCAGAACTGGAAAAACAAGGTGCCACTTTTCATTACGTTTCCAACTCTCCGTGGCAGCTATACCCGACCGTCAGTGACTACGTCAGGTCTGCAGGTTTTCCTAAAGGCTCGATGCATTTAAAGACATACCCCAATTTGGCAAACGGAATATTTGAACCAGCTGCAGAGAAGAAAAGAAAGAATCTGCACCAGATTTTTAGAGATTTCCCAAGACGCAGCTTTATTTTGTTTGGTGATTCTGGCGAAGGTGACTTGGAAGCTTATTTGGATGTAGCGACAACGTTTCCGGACCAGGTGCTTGCCATTATGATTAGAGATATCACCCTTCCTGAACATGATAACTCAATGGACGCATTCATATCAGTGGCAAGAAATGGAAATAAAAGTGATGGCGTAGCAGAAGGCAAAGCTAGCGAAGATGCTGGGTTTTTTAAGCAAAATGCAAGTGCTTACCAAAAGCAAATGTATGAAGCAGCATCCGGACCAGGTTCTGTTAATACCTCACCACCACCTCCTCCACCTCCATCACGTCGTGTTGAGACTCCACCTTTGATTGATTTGTCTGAAACAGCAGATACTAGTACAAAATCCAAGAGCCGACCAAAGGTCCCTCCTAAGCCTGCTTCTTTACAACAGAAAACTCATGCATCTTCTAAGCCACCGACACCTCCCAAACCTGAACATTTGTCTTTAAACAAACAACAATCATTTTCTTTTAGTGAATTACAAGAAAAAACTACAAAGCCATCAATGGCCAACGCTCAAAATGCTCGAAACATGAGTTCACCACAACCAAGTTCCAATCATACTAGCAACCCGTCTGCAAATGCATCAGACATTCCACCACCACTTCCCAAACGTCCCGATCCCAATTTAGTTATCAATAGTAAAACTCGTGGAACTATTGATTCTAGCCATTTCTTACCACCGCCTCCATTACCTCGAGGAACTCGTAATACAGGCCGTCAAGCACCACAACCAGCCTCAACATTCCCGCAATACCCCGAACGTAACATCTCTCAAAACACATACAACAACATTGCTTCATCTTCCTCCTCTCCTCGCTTATCACCCTCTCCTCCTTACAACTCGTTCAACTCATTCAATTCAGCACAGACAGACCCTTCACGGCCTCGACGTAATCCATCCCCAGCCATTGTCTTTTCCTCTTCCCAAGACGACTTTTCTGACGTTTTGGATAGACGTATTGATGGCTGGAAAGACCGTGTACATACTGCTCGGGCTCGTCTGCCCGCACATATTGTCCTGAGAATGTGGCGAGATGGCGGAGACGTTTGCCATGAAGCACAAGAAATTTTGGAAAAGGCTGAGAAAAGTATAGAAAAGAAATAGCTGTTTTTGTTTTGATATAATTTACTCTTGATATTTATAGTTTACAATTTATATTTATGCTTATGATTAATGAACGTTTTTGAATGGTTTTCACCAGCTGTGATTGAAATGATTTAACATGTTGAAAGATTGGTGTTGAAATGAACCTAACCCTATCACATGACTAGAATTTTTCAAACATCAACTTTTAAAAATTATTTCAATGGCGAGTTTTTTTTTTATTTTTTTTTTATTTTTATTTTATTCTTGATTATTGAATTCAAGAGTTTCACAAGTTCATTATTATCACCAATGGTTGCATTTCCACTTTCCTCGCGGTCTCCAAACGCCGCAGTTCGTCGGCCCAAACAGCTTACTTACTACAGTCTTGACATTACTCGAACACAGAGTTTAGAATCCAAGTCGCAACTAAAACACTTTTATTTACCCGACAGTTTTCTCAACAAGCGGCCAAACTTGAACAAAGGCTATGAAAAGTTTATCAACCGCGAGAAGCTTGAAGAAAACGAGCAGGCTACTGATCATCACCTAGACCATTTGCTGAAAGCTGTTTTGAACCATGAAAAGGAACGAAATGGAGGGAAAAAGTTGAAAGCTGAGATTTTGACGTATCGCGGAGTCATGACCAAATTGCTGACATTGGCTGAAAAAGTTGAACAAAACAAACATAGCAACAAACATAACATCAACAGAGATACCAATAAGAATAGTAGCACTGGAGGCTTTGGACCGGATGATTTTGCAATTAATATCCGGTACTTTGATGGCCAGCTGTTTTTTGAATTTGACCATGCTGCAGATCAGCTTCGAAAAGCAGCATCTGAAGAAGGACGCAGTGAAGAAGAGAAGCAGCGGTTAAATAAACTGACATATCACGGTTACAAGTTTGAGACGGTGTCAATGTTGCCACGGCCGTGGAGCGAGTGCACTCGAGAGGATATTGATGAGCGTCAGGAACAGGTGGTCGATAATATGTGCGAGTACTGCGTGGTTGTGCGGTCTGGTGTGGGCAAAATCAAGACCATTTTGGGTGCAGAAGTTGATGGAATTTGGGATTATGATCCTACAGCCAATGTTGACTTGTTTGGAAAAGGAATCGAAGAACAGGAAATGGAAGAAGAAGAAGAGGAAGTTTACAAACCTTTGTTTGATACCCGATTAGATGATAATGATATGCTTCCTCATTATGTTGAACTCAAGACTACCATGTGCGTTACCAATACTCACAAAGCTGGTGCTTTTTTAACTAGAAAATTACTTACTACTTGGGCCCAGTCCTTTTTGATTGGCGTCACCCATGTTGTCTATGGTTTCCGCGACGACGCTGGAGTACTGAAAGCCATTGAAGCATACAAAACTGATGAGTTGCCCAAAATGGTACAACAGGCTACTTTTTTGTCTGACGAAAAGAAGTGGAAGGGAAATGACTGTATTGCATTTTATGCAGCTGTATTACAGTGGGTTGTGGACACAGTACCTAAAGATGAAAATCAGGTATGGAGACTTGAGTATCATGACAGTAATACTCAATTGACGCTCAACAGGCTTGGAGATGCTGGATTGGAGCAAAAGCTGCTGGATGAAATGCTGGTGAAAGAGTTTGTTGACTGGAGAAAGTCATTGGAGTAAATGGTCTATGTATACTTGTGCATACGTTTATAATAGAATAATAATGATAATTTGGTTTATATAAACTCTTGGTGATAATCATCAACAATCACAAATTTCAGCATCCAACTTGAACATATTCCTGCTCCGGTTCCTGTTTTGCTTATTTCCGTAGTTCCAGTCTTGGTATGTATGGCTCTACATGGTATATTCCCGATAACCATCCAGCCGCACCATCTAATCGCTATTTTTCCCACTTTTATTTCCTCCTCTTCTTCTTCTTCTTCTTTTTCTTCACCACAACCTTTAAACGTTCAAAAAACATATCAATAACCATATTCAAACCAAAAATTAGATACAAATTCTTTATTTGCTTGATCAAGAGCTGCCTGCTTTCATATATCAATTCGATATTGATCTATCAATGCCTTATGCTTTCTACTTTTCTAAACCGTCAATGGTCACAGACAATGTGACGGATAAAGCTCACACTACTTTTTTAAAATCTTCGCACCGTAATTCACTCAACACCTCTGACCAGAAAAACAGTTCAACTTGTTCAAATCAGTCAAATCACATAGATTGTTCCACGTTTTCACATGAAAATAGTAACGTAAATGTTTCACATAAATCAGAGTCTTACACAAGCTGCAGTAATAATGAAACTGGTCCAAATAACCTTTTCTCTCAAGCTTGTGAGGATAACAAAACTCCATGCCACTCAAGCTTGGGCAAAATTGTCACTTCAAAATCATTAATACCGACAACATCTATACCTATACCATCAGCATCAACATTTCGTGAACCCAACTGGTCATTTTCTTCAAACTGTACACATTCATCTGTAAATAATATCCAAACCTCTTCAAGCCCTACTCCCAACAAACCCAACCTGCATGCTCCACCGAGCCCAACGTCCCCATCTATTCCAATTCCTCCCCTGATCTCTACCTCTACTTCACCGACTCTTTCCACTTCGCCCTCTTTGGATTACTGGAACAAAACTCATTACCGGTCCTTCTCAGTGACCAAACAGCGACAGCAACAACGTGGAAGAAGAAGGTCTAGTCTGTGTTACTCGCAAAGTCTAGATTATGACGATGCCTGCACACCTTTGCAAGCTCCGGCTGAGTCCGAGTTTGAAACTCGACCAACAACTCAGAATCATTTGAGTCAATTTAACAAGATGAAACCTAATAATAGTATTATTAATGGTAATTTTAACAGCACTGGAAATAATGATAATACAACTACAAATGCAAACCATCCTTTTCAACGACCCTCTTTCACACTTTGCGAGTCGTGTAAAGAAAATGTCGAGGTTCCCTTTCAAACTACATCCTCTTGCTCTCCTTTTGACCCAGTTCCTGCTGTTACTACTCCACAACGTCAGATAATACCTTCATCATCGCCATCATCAACATTATTCCCAACCCCAAAAACTACTTTAAATACAGCCTCTCATTTTCGACGATCTTTTTCAATTTCTTCGCCTCTTTCCTCACCTGTTTGCCCATCTCTATGGAACAATAATAGTACGAATAGTAATATCAATCACGACGATAACATTGTTAATAATCCCACTCATCCTAAAACTCTACCGTCACATGGGATTTCCTCATCCGACCAGAAAAACCACTCATCAGTGTATTCGTTATCCATGCCTTCATCTGCACATACCAGCATTCAAAAAGCATCATATTCGTTACCGTCTTCTGGCCCTCTTTCTGAATTTTCGCCCACCTCTACATTTACAACCTTTTCTCTTCATTCAGAATTTTCTCCTTCATCGACAGCAGTTCCGTTTCGTTCCTGTAGTCGCTCGTACTCACACAGTGCGCTGCTCAGCAACAAAGAACCGCTGGTCGGGTCATATGAAGAGTCGTTGCTTTCTGGGCGCATGTCTGCGCCTTGCTCGCCACCTGTTGCTTTTTACTTGAAGCTTTGTGCGATTGGAGTTAGCTCTGAGTCAAAGGCAGAGGAAGAAGAAGAAAAAGAAGAAGAAGAAGAGAAGAGTATTGATAAAGTGGCCAAGGGAAACATAAAAGGAAAAGGAGAAAAAATTGATGGAAAAGAGGATATAGACATGACTGAGCCTAGCGTCGACAAGAAAAGATTGGGATACCTACTAAAAATGCCGCAGCAAGTGTCGGCCCAGTTTGATGCTGTGTTTTATGACTACGAGTTGCACCAAACAGGGATTCCTGGAAAAGGCAGTCCGTACGTTGGGTGCATTGATTTGGAAAAGTTGTTTGTTCAAAAAAATGTCGAAAAGGAAAACAAAAAGAAAGAAAAAGGGAAAGAAGATGGTTTTGATGGCTTGCCGGACGCTTCTTTGAATGACGGAAATGGTGTTAATAATCGAGTCAACAGTGGAGTCAAAGCTACATGTTTTGTAGATAAAAATGACTCCAAAGACAAGAAAAAGAAAAGTACTGGAGACAAATCTAGGTCATTTCCAGGATACCGTATTCCGCCGAAAGGAACTATTCAAATCGTCATTTCAAATCCCCAGAAAACAGCAGTGCGACTTTTTTTAATACCTTATGACGTTTCTGATTTAGAGTACAAACAAAAAACATTTTTGAGATATAAAGTTTTTGAAAAGGGGGAACAAGAGAAGGACGAAGGAGATGATATTGAAGCGTGTGAGGAAGATAAGCCCACAGATAGTTCCGAAGCCAAATCAAATACCAAATTAGGCGTCAATTCTGGAGCCAAAAAAGTGCCTGCGAAAAGGGGCCAACTTGTTCAGGCTGCACATCTTCGAATTGCTCGGCCATCTAAAAACAAGTTTTACTTGTATGGAGATTTGCGGCTTGTGTTTCATAACCGGGAAGATTCAAATGTTTCAGGGTTAATGGATAGTGCTAAGAATGGCAAAGGGGCAGAAAGAAGAGAAGGCAAGAATTTTGGGTTGACAGGGTATTCCAAGATGCGAAACAATGTGGTAGTGTCAATGGTGAATGGAGGAAAAAGTAGGTTCAAGTATGACGTTGAAGCAGCATACAGAAGGGTTTCAGAAGAGTGTCAAGAAATTGAAGCCAAAGAGGAGCAAGAAGATGCGATTAAAGAAAGCGGGTATTTTTCGAAAACTGTTAATTACCGAAATCCCAGCTTTTTAGACTCGTCGAGCGATTTGACAAACTTGGCTAGCATGGGCAATTTAAGTGGACTGAACATGCCAACCAAGCATTCCAGTTACAGCAACTCTGACGGACCAAACTCATTTCACAATTCTTTTACTTCGGCCAAGATTTGTGAGTTGTGCAAAACAGAGGTTGTTGAAACTTTGAAAAATACCACTACGACTGCTACGATTGCTACGACTGCTACTTCTAATACTGACAATCTAGACGATAGCATTGAAGATATTGAAATGATTGATGATAGCCGCCAAGAACTTGACAAAAGATTACGAAAAGATTTAAACGCAGTTTCACTGAAAAGTTTTGAAAATGCGCCTGGAATAGTATAAGGATGATTCATGCTGATTTAATTCACCGTTTTGTATTATTAATATTATTATTAATCATGTTAATGTTGTTTTAGGTTGTTTCTGCACAAACATCAATCCTCTCAGCTTGTTTTCATTTCCATTAGACAAAGCTTGGGTCTCAACCATTTTTTAGATCCTTTTGATACGGCTGGTGTAACCCTCAGCACGATCGGAGGCACGTGAAAGATGGAGTTTGGGTGTGTCAGGTGGCTACCCCGCCATTTGGAGATGAGTTAGTATGTGGGAGTGTTTGTATGGGTGAATGGCAAGTTTTGAGGCATGTGTTGGTTTATTATTATTTATTAGCTTATAATTTACTAAATTATCATGCAGACATAAACCATGGCTAGTTATTAATTAGTACTTGGCCAATTCCCCAGGACTAAATCCCTTGAACTAGTAATGTATGGGTATATATATATATACACGGCAATTTACCCTGGATCAAACCAACCAGGCTTGTGAAGTTTAGTTTTCATGTGCAAAGCCTTCAACGGCTTTTTTGATTTTATTTTTTCAATCCTGCAAAAGTCACTCGGCGACAATGCAAACGTCGTGTTTTTTTTTTTTTTTTTTTTTTTTTTTTTTTTTTTTTTTTTTTTTTTTTTTTTTTTTTCTTTTGGTTTTCATGTGAAAACCCATTTTTAATATCCTTATGAAACTTTGCATTTCCTTCTTTATTTCTTTATTCTTTATTCTTTATTCTTTCAATCCCTATTTATTCTCATCCTTCAGCACTTGATCATCAACTATTCACCCTTTATTATCAACATCAACTCATCATGGCGGACACACGGTATCGAGTCCTTACAGTCGCATTCATATGGTACTTGGTGTCTGTTCTAGGTCCTAGACGAGGTCCACCAGGCTTTGAACCTTTTAACAAATGGGCAACTCGCCGTTTCAGTGCCTGGCAGCTTTCCGTGCTCACACTGGTTGGATACTATGTTGCCCGCAACATTGACGCCATTCTCAATCTACACCCAAAGCAAGCAAGACACACCATCTACGAGCCTCAGTTTGACAAGGCTGTAGCCATCATGACTGCTTGCAATGCTGGCTTTTTGACGGCTAAGCCTATTCGCCCCAAACTGTTTTGTGACATTGCCCAACTCATTTTCTCAGCGTACTACATCTTCACGCCAGATCACGCACTGGAGAAGGTGCGCAAGTTCAATGAAGACCCGTCCATCTCGTCAATCCGAACTACGTTTGAACTCATGTCAAACCCCTACTTTGCTCTGGTATCAAAGGTTCTGCAGAAAAGACGGCTCCGAGGTGCACATGGAACAGAATTTAAAGTTCCTCGTCCCAAATCTTCAGTTTACTTGGTTCCAGTCGCTGTTTCACTGTGGTACGATAAGCCGCTTAGTGAATTGAAAAATGAACGCAAAATCATTTTGCACATTCATGGAGGAGGCTTTGTATCTAATTCTCCTGATTTACATTCAGACTCCCTCATTGCCTGGGCAAAACATACTCAGCTGCCCATTGTTTCGGTCAAGTACCACCTTGCACCAGAGTTTCCATTCCCTTATGCCGTGGACGAATGCTTTGATCTGTACAAAGCCATTGTGGAGTCTCGTGGACTGTGCGTAGGCATCAAGAGCAAAACGCCTCCAAGAGTAGTCATCACTGGAGACTCTGCTGGCGGAAACTTTTCTGCAGTACTCATGATTAAGATCATTTTATCACGAAGCCAAGCCTTGCGAGATCCAGTGGCTGCGCTTGTTCTCACCTACCCGGCACTTGATTTGGGACCAGTCGGCTTTTTTGGTGCTAACGAAATGGCGTATTTCCAGCAACATGCAGAAGAAGACAACGATACTAGTGTGTTTGAAACCAAGAAGGAAGTCATTGAACTGTACAAATCAGGAACCCATCCAGTATCGCTCAAGAACTTGGTTACCCCTGAAACTCCTCTGGCTAACAGTGAGGCCCAGTTCCCGCTTTCCATGTCTTCACGCGTTCTTTTCATGTCGGACAAAGTCATTCCTTCTGAAGGACTGTACGTGATGGTGCTGATGTATATTGGTACTGATCGTGGCATTGATTTCAGACACGACCCGCTCGTGAGTCCGTTGTGGGCAAAAGACGAGCTGTTGCAGCATTTCCCCAGATGCTTTGTGATTTGCGGAACTTGCGATCCTCTTGTTGACGATTCCGTCATTTTGGCGTCTAGACTTCGAAACGCTCGAAGACATCAAAAGAAAAAGAACAAAAAGGCTTTGGACTTGTCTATGGTCCAAGCCAACTTTTCATCTTCATCTTCTTCCTCATCGTCCTCTTCCTCGTCTTTGGTATCACTGTCAGGTTTGGATGCTCAAAGGGCTGCATTACACACTCGCATCAATAGCAAAAAGACTGCTACATCTGTAGGTGCTGAACCAAGCTACTCAGTTTCAGACTCACAGGAAACTTTGAATACGGCCACGACTACTGCTGCCACTGGACTCGATGAGTCTGAAGAGACGCTTGACATCCACGAAGACATTATTAAAGTCAAGTTGATAAAAGGTGTTTCACACGGATTCCTGCAGTTCAAACATGTCTACAAGCACGTTGAGAATATTTATAAAATCACTGGTGATTGGTTTTTAGAAGCTTTTGAAAAGGACGAGTTGGAAAATGGAACTGGAATGTCAAGAGAAGAGTTTGTGGAAGCGTTGGGTGGATTGGACCCTGATCCATCTAGATTCCAAAATCCCTTCCCTGGGTATTGATACTTGTTAAAGGTAATTATTAACAATAAAAAACAATTTCATTTTACAATAAAAAACACTCTTGATTTTAATTACAAGAAACTTAAAAAACTATTAATGTTGTTGAAAACAAAAGACAAATCATGATTTGATTCCGAAATTAACCAAGAGACAAGTATTTCTAGTGTTTATAAATATAAAGACAGGCTTTATTCAATAGGAATAATTCTTGCATTTCTTTGATTTTCTTTATCTTCTTCTTGTTCATCTTGATTTATTTCCAAGGTACCTGGTTCTGGTAACGGAGCCGGTGCCTGTAATTGTTGTACTAGCTGTTGAGGTAGAGGTTGTACTGGTTGAGTTTGTTGTCGGGCCTGTGGTTGTTGCTGTTGGCGCAATTCACGCTGTATTGGCTGTACTGGCTGACGTCCTGGAGTTGGTCGTTGACGTCTTGTCAGGTTTTGTGGAACATTGTGTATTGTGAAGGTTCCAGTGTTGGCTGTATTGCCAATATTTTGAGGATTTTCAGTATTCCGGGTTTCAGTCACTGGCTGCTGATTTACTTCTTCAGTTACTTCTTCAGTTACCTGTTCAGTTACCTGTTCAGTTGGTGCCTCAATTGTGCCATTGTTTGACGTTTCGGTTGAGGACTCACCTGACGATTCGTTTGGCTGTTCGCCAAGTCTTTCAGTTGACTGTTGATTTGATCTTTCATTTGGATCTTCAAAAATGTCAAACGAAGAGATCCCAGGTACATTATTCTCATTAGCCCCAGTCCCAAAACCGTCAATATCTCTAGCCCCAGGGCCAGAAGGTCCTAAACCAGTCCCGCTTGACGCAATACGTGCCTCACGGGCTTCCCTCAAGTCCCTCGACTCTGCCATATTTCTTGCACCAACTCCGCCAAGTCTCAAAGTTCCAGATCGCCTGGCTGGCCCTGAAGCAGCCGCTGAAAAAGAAGCAGACCGAGCTAATTTTTCAGACACGTCGCGTGCTAACATTCGTCTGTAGCCATCAGTTTCTGACCAAGTTGGAGTGCGTTTTGGAAGCAGGCTGGGAGAATTGTGGTATGTACTGTGATATGAAGCGTATGAAGAGTAGTATGGACTGCGACTTGAAGAGGATGATGGGTTTCGAAGTAAATGGGAAGAAGGTTGGTAGGATTGAGGATCTTCTGAGGATTCTTCAGCGTACTCTTCAATCAGTTCCATTGTGATGTGTTGGTACGTAGAATCTGGAAGAGATTCAGCGACAGATTCAGGTATCGTTTGTGAAGTTCTGCCATAATTTGGAGTATCCTCGGAACAACCCTCAGTCCTCTTTCCTTTGGTGTCTGTGTTATGACTACTATTATTGATATTACTGCTGCTGGCATTTGTCTTTCCAGAAGCTGATGTAGTAGCTGGGTATAATTGGGATATTGGCGAACTTCTAGATCGCTGCAAGTATGACAAAGTCTGTAAACCTTTTGAACTTTTTCCAGCTCCCAAGTCCTTTACCCCTTTCTTTTCTGGACTGTCCAACTGCTCTTTTTGCCGTGCAGATACAACTTTCATGGATGATGCACGTTCAGGTAAGTCCACCAAAGGTATAGTACGGCGTTGAGCCGTGCGTGCAGAAGTTGAGCGAGATAGGCAGCGTGAAATGTATCGAGAGTTATTGTGGATAGAAGATTCTCTATTTAGTGAGGGAGGAGACGGTGGAGTTGTCGTGATGATAATATTATCATTAGCTGCGGTTGTAGTTGAGTTTGATTTTAAATGTGTGTCGAGCTTTTTGTTTGAGTTGTGATTACTAGCTTTACGGTCAATGCTTGAATTGGAACCTGAAACTTGTGACTTATGTAGAGACGTTGATGGAGAAGAAGGTCTGTTTGAACTGTATGCCTCATTTTCGCCATTTTCATTACTCCTTGTCACTACTTTTGCTGAATTTGCCGAAATTTCAGGTTCTGCATTTGCGTGAGAAGAAGAGGAAGCAGATGCTGGTAAAAGTGTAGCTGAAGATGATGTTACTGCCCTAGATGTAAAAGATGAAGAAGAAGTTGGCGCTGCTGATAAAGACGATGAGTTTGGTTTCAGTGTTGGAGAATTGAGTGTGTTATCTCTAATCTCTTTTATATTGGGCCTGTTTTCTCTGGAATCTCGTACGCCTTGAAATGTACCGAGGTTGTTGCTATTTTGGGATCCAGAGACAGGTTTACGAGGCGTGGGTCTCCGGATTGTGTTGGAAGAGGGTGAGGAAGAAGATGCAGAATGTATATTCATTGTTGATATATTATTGGTATTAATATTCATATTACTGTTGTTGGTATTTTTGCCAACATTGGGCTTCAGATTACGACTAGAGTTTACTGATCTGGCACTCATTGTACCTTACGAGGATTAAAAAAAAAAAAAAAAATACTGTTTCCAGTGATGTTCCAGAAAGTGAGGAAGATGTTTAATATTGGTTATGTTGAACTATTATTAACGTTTCTAACACACACACACACAAGACAGACGCCAAAGACCATAAATTCAATTGAATCGAAGCTTTTTTGAATAACAATAATCGACAAGTGTGAGTTCACCAAAAGAGAAAAAGCTCTTTCTGGTCCAGCCAACAAAAAAAAAAAAAAAAAAAAAAAAAAAAAAAAAAAAAAAAAAAAAAAAAAAAAAAAAAAAAAAAAAAAAAAAAGTTGCGACAATAATATATAAAGAAGAAACTATGAGCAATGAGTAAGCAAAAAACAAAAAAAAAACACTCTTTATTTACTTTTTACTTGTTGTTTATGTTGTTGGCATGGATGTTTCAAAAAAGAAAAGGCTGGTTTTGGTGGTAAATAAACAGAGAGATAATGTGAGAGACGAGCATACGGCTAACTAGCCGTGTATTTCGCGTTCACGTCGCGTTTTGAAATGCCAAATTGATTTATTTTTTATATTCCAAAAGAAAAAAAAAGAAAAAAAGAAAGAAACAAAAAGAGAACTAACTAGGTGGTTATAGAAGAAAAAAAAAGCAGATTGCTTATGGCTTTGTTTGATAATTTTGTTTTGTCTGCATCAGATTTGCCCTTTTAAACAGCTTCTGATCCAGCTTCAGGTTCTGCTGCAGTATGGGACCCCAAATAATCTTCAAAGTATACACAGTCTGCGGCATTCACAAGACCTGAATCTGAGCAGTATTCCATGACTGGACACTGTCCACAAGGTGTTTCAGTAAAGGCGTCCATCAAAACTCCAGTGCCACCCATTTCACCATCAACATCTGCATCTTCATATCCATTGATTTCCCAGTTTTCGACGTCAGCCATTCCAAAATTGTCTTCAAAACCTTCTCCAAATCCATACTCATTAGCAGTTCTGTTGCCACCTCCAAAGCCGCTTCCGCCATTGTTTCCTTCGCTGGCAGCTTCCATACTGGCCCATGTCGCTTTGTAACTGTATCCTCCGTCAAGTCTTTCAAGCTTGCCATCATAAACCAACACTTCACATAAAGTGCGGACATCTACCAAGCTCAGATCCACGTTTGTGATGCCACTGTTTGCAATAAACTCATGTATTCTAGCAACGGGTGGGTGTCCACGATAGTTGGCTGGATATGACCGTTGTTGGTTTTCCAGTTTGTTTCTTTCTTGATCGCTAGTATCTGATCCATTTTGATGTTGATTCTGCTGCTGTTGGTAATATTGCTGTGGGTATGATAACGACGCAATGTAACGCCAGACAATGTGGAGCAAACTTTCAATAAAATCTGTATCTATCTCAGCATCCGTGAACCAAGGACCTCCACTCATTTCCACAGAAGGCTCCAAACTTGCCAGAATGTAAATTTTACGTGTTGGATGCTTGACAGATTTGACCTGCTTGATATGACGCTGTGATTCAAGTGACTTGATGCATCGTGCGATTACATTAGCGTGCAAGTTGGTGCGCGCAGTGATGGTTTTTGTCCAAATACCGTCACGACCAGCTTCTTCAATGTGTGAATAGATCATGGCTTCATCAGCACTCATGCTCTTGATTTTGTTGGCTTCATCGAGTGAAACTGCCGAAAAAAGTAAATTGTTGCCTTCTTTAGACACTTTAATCATTTGCTATTTACAGTCAGTTTTAGCACGAAAATAGTATTGAGAAAATGATAATGTACTTACATTGTTCAAAAGCTCTTGTGTGTATCGAACAAGCTCATTCATATCTCTAACTTTGACAAGCTCCTTCATGTCAACCTGCTTGTACAAGTGACCAGGGCCGTTCGATGTGATCATGGCATGATGAAGCTCTGCAGCTCTATCAGAAACCGACAATGCGACTCCTTTAGACATGTTGGATATTAGATATTAAATGCTGTGATGGAAAAGGTTGGTATATGTGTTTACAAAGGTACGGTATTGGACGTCAATGGATTCAATGGAAAATTGCTGTCTTATTTGCTCAGTATAACAAAGACATTAACGTTATTAATAGGCTTAAATGATTGATAGTAATAGCGATAATAACGTTATTATTGGTATTGATGGTTTGTGAATAGTTCAAGTGTGTCTATTGCAAAACTGGAAAAAAAAAAATTCAATGTATGTAAAATTTTTTTGACAAAACAACAAATTTCACAAGGCTGAAAACATGTGAGTGTTTGACAACTGCTACAAAATTACTAAAATTTAGTTAATAAGCGCGCGGCTGATTTTATATTTGGTGCCACTAGAATTGAATATTTTCTAGAACTTGGACCTTGTGCTATTCTTTCTTCTTGTTATATCTCCCAGACTTTGTTCAAAAATGTTTAAAAACAGGAAGCCCAAGATTATTGCATCTTATGACGACGACGAAGAAGGGAACAATGATTTCAACACTCACAGCAATGATCATAAAAACAATAAACTGAGTTCTACTCGACCTGTAACCACTAATGACGACAATAAACAACCGAAACTTTCAATATTCAAAAAGAAGACCTCACTGAGTCTCAAAAACGCTGGTCATTCTACAAACTCTTCAAATACACGCAAAAAGCGAGATGAAAACTCAGACGAAGCTAATTTCAATTCTGGCATCGACAATGACCTGAAAGTTGGCTTGAAAAAGCCAAATGCATTGAGCAATTTAGATGATGTGGATGATTTGGAAACCGTCGTGATCAGACCAAGGAAACAAACTGGATTCAGCTCAAAGTCAAAAGCTCCAATATCTTCATTCAGTTCAAATACTAAGCCCAAATCTAGATTGCAAGCTGCATCGACTTTGAAACCAAATGCTTTTTCGAGTATCAAACAAACTTCAAGTTATGATGACAGCGATGAGGATGGGACTGTTGATCGACAACAAAAAACTCAAGAATCAACACAAGGAGGTGTTCAATTATTGGATGATGATATGGATATGAGGGATGCTTATATTGACGATGACATTGTCAATGACGTTGACATGAGCGGTCAATCAAGTGGCAAAAAGGTCAGATTTGCGGCAGATGACAATGACAGCCATCATGATGACGAACTTCCTATCACTGGAAACAATACCAATACTAAAACTACTAGCATCACACGTACGCTGTTGCAACCTCTAGACAACCCAAATGAATACAAAGCCAGCAATACAGTTGACGTGCCAGCAGAAGACTTTATACCCCTAGACCCCGAGACACTTTCTGAAGAAAAAGGATTATTAGAAACGCGCCTTTATAACGAATACGATATGGAAGAAGGTGTTGAAATGCTTGATGAAGATTTGGCTCTGGATGAGCAAACTAAAGAACGCCAAAGGCGGTGGAAAAGACTGATTATGGAAGAAGCTATAGATGCTACAGAAGCTGAAAAGTTTAAAGAAAACAATGGCAACCAGGTTGGCCAAGGAAATGAAGAATTGAGTACTGGAGCTACTGGAGATGGAGAGGAGGAAGATGATGAGGATAGAGAAGAAACGGAAATGTGGGAAAAGAATCAATTGATGAGCAGCGTCGTTTATGGACATTCAGAACTTGAACACCAAAAAGCTTTACAAAAACTCAAATCTGACAATGACCAAGTTCCTGACTCCAAAACTTCTTCAAACTCTGGTTCAAGTTCAAGTTCAAGTTCAAGTTCAAGTTCAAAGCCTAACTCAAACTCAAAATCCAAATCCAAAGACAATACCAGTTCTGACACTTCACTAAAGGTTCCACCATTACCATCGCTCACAGCTGTTTTAGATCGTGTGAAATCAACAGCTTCTAAAATGGAAAAGAAAAAGGATGAACTTGAAAAAGAAATATTGGAACTGAAAAGTCAGGTTGACGAGATTGAAAAGAAACAAGCGGAAACTCAACAAAAATTGGATGAAGCTGGGAAAAAATATGAAATGGTTATGAATGGAGATGGCCACAACCAGCAACCGCAGCAACAACCATCGAATGAGCAAGTAGAAGAAGAAGAAGCAAAACAGCAGAGAGATCAAGATGGAGACTTTGATATGAATTGAAAAAAAATAGATTGACTATCGACTAATATATACAGGTTTAACAGCTACACAACCTTTTTATTTTTCTTGACAGGTATGAAATTGGCTTTGTTTCTCAACACCAAGTGGGCCTGTGGTTGGAATATTGAACGATCTCATTTTGATTGCCAATTCCAACAAGTAATCAATAGCTTCATTAATGATTTTAGCTTTCCAGACATTTTCTCCCCAGACAAAGATTCCGTGTCTTCTCACAATGACTGCACATGCTTGAGGGTATTTCTCTAAAACTGCAGTAAGAGTTGGCGTCAAGTTTTCTTCTTGCAGCGTGTTCTCAATGATAGGAATAATGAGTTCGTCGGTGTTGTCCAGATATCCTGGTTCTGTGATTTTAGGAATTGCTTTGATTTGTTCAATATTAGAGATTCTAAATTCGTTGCCATACAACAAAGACACCATCACAGCTGCCTGGGAATGTGTATGAATACAAGCATTTGCCTTAATGTGCTTTCCCTGTTCCGCACTCTTGTAAATAGCTCCAAACAATGGTGTACAAGCTGATGGTTTATAAGTATCTGGTGTTTTCAAATACTCTCCAGTTTTACTTGACATGACAAACAAATCTTTGGGCTGCATACGTTCTTTCTGGACACCAGAAGGTGCCAGGTACACAAGGTCGCCTTCTTTAATGCTCATGCCGCCACCAGTGCCTGTGACCCAGTCTTTGTCGTAAAAAAGACGGCATAGCTCGCAGATTACGTTGGCTGGGTGCAAACAGTCGTCGGAGATCACGAGGTTGTCGGGACCTGAAGCTTTTCGGATAGGCGCAGGTGAAGACATGATTAAAAAAAGAGTAGTGCTAGTAATGTCAGTATATGTATTGGTAGCAGGATGCAATAACTTGCGTCTGTAGCAGCGAAGATGATTATTGCTAACTAGTATTAGTAGAAATAAGTAGTCAATTACTGGAATATGTGAAAAATGTTACCAACAGGCATTTTACACACGGCTAGGTCACATGCCCTATTTTTTCACCAATAGTTGATACACGTGATAGCAGTACTGTGAATAAATCGTCAAATCACGTGTCACATACATTTTGCATCAAAAATAAATCTCTGAAAAAACTCATGAAATGATAATTCTAGAATAAATTCAATTATATGGGAATGCTCGCAATGATTAGAGCTTTCATATGAACAAGCTCTAAAAGCTCTAGCATTCCTGGGGGAAAAGTTAGGTTTTTGAAAAAAACATTTAAAAATCCTGAAAATCTAGTAAATCTCAATAATTGAGAGTTTTCCTCAAGGGCTAGGGCACTTACCTATTTTGGACAATCAAATAATAATAAAATGAATTAAAATATTATAAAATATTAAATTAGTAAGAAATATAACGAAAATTGTGTTTAATTTATAATATAGGTCTATAGAGATTACTATAAATACACGAAATATAATCAACAAAACTTATTTCTACGAAACACCGAGGACATTTTAAATATAAGTGAATAAAAATGTAGTATATCATAAACG
>JAKTYL010000049.1:19276-37231 GCA_030578715.1 Magnusiomyces tetraspermus
AAAAAAAAAAAAAAAAAAAGCTGTAAACTGAATCTTTTAAACCGTTCATGTCGGCATAATGTGAATTTGCGGAAATCAAACCAGAGTGCAAACAATCTCCTTAATATAAGCAATCTTCACAAACTTCTGGGTATGCCTCAAATGTCCTAAACATGTAATGGATCATTCAAAAACTTATTGGAAATAAAAGGCCAGATTAACACTGATTTGAAATCTTAAACTGTTCAACAATCAAAGAATATAGTGAACTTTGATTGACTTAATCATTATGAATGATGGTAGGGTATTTTTGAATTTTATTTCGTTTACTGAACATTAATTTGGATAAATAAAGTCGAAGGTTGCTTTTCTTAGTTCGGACCCAAAGTTAAATCGTTTCCATTAAAACAACTTACTTTGAAAAAGCCTTTTGTTACTCCATGAACTAATGGTTTCAAAGGAGCTATAGCATAACACCAAAGTGTAATTGTAATGATGAAAACAAAAATTCTTTGTGGAATCTAGTTCAGGCGCTGCCGAGTTGAAGAACGTTCGCCAGTGGGATAGACTGACGCTTAAGCTCATTTTGCTAAAACAACAAGTGATTGTTTTGCATAGGATGGTGAATTCATGGCGTTTTTCATGGCTTTTACTGAAAGTATACAAAAAATCTAAACCAATTTAGTATCACTAAGATTACTAAAGTCTGAAAAACTCCTATGCGTCTTGGAAACAAGAAAATAAAACTAGAAGCAATCTTGAGAAGCTTAAAGAACGTCGCCAAGTCTGGAACTGAAGGTAACAGTGGGAAAGAAGTAGAATAAATAAAAGCCATATTTCAATCCACAACAAACAAGGAATGCCTACCAACAAGTAACTTTGTTTGATGATATCAGATACGAGTTGCAATTTTTCCAATCGCGTAAAACCCGCTTATAGTTTCTCACATATGCGATGGCCACAACGCAAAAAATCAGTCATCTTTACTTGAAGAATTAACGATAAGACCGTATGAAGAATCGTTCGGCTTCCAAAAACTGCTTTTCTTGTAACTCTGCGCACTTTTAAAACACCGATAGTAATTCTAAAACTCAGATCGTCAATAAACTTCAGAATGTTCCTTTAAAGAGCAAATGGTTTTCAGTTTGACATCAACATCCATGAAAAACAGAGAATGAGTAACCGAGTGTAGCCAAGCTTCCAAGTAGCCTTAGAACTGATTTGAATATAAACATCCCAGTCCAATACCGCAGATAAAGAAATCCAGCAGCGTTCAAGGGGTAATGAGGTTGTGAATCGGCCATATAGAGCCCTAAGAAAGTATTTAAGCGTCAAAAAGTATAATGCTTCCCATCCTTGTCTAAGTGTCAATGGAATACTTTTGGGTATTATTGGAAAAAATGGCAAGACTATGAATATCCCGATTGAAAAGTAAAAATCAAAGTCGCAAGAAACTCTGTATTGAGCTGACTAGAAAGACAGTGTTTCGGTGATTATATGCCCAAAATGGACAGAATGGAGATCTGAAAATGTCGTCAAGAAAAGCAGACAGGATTCTATAAGCATTAGCCCTGAATCGAAAAAGTTTGTGAGCGGTCCCAAGAAAGACAAATTGCAAACAAACAGATAGGACAATTGTTGTCTGGAAGAATTATTGATAGTTGCCACAAGTGTAACAAGGTTTCAATAAGTTACTCAATCTTGATCAATCGGCGTCGGTACTGAGAAAAGAGAAAAACAAACGGGCATCATTGTAGTTTGCTTTTGAAAGCGGCAAGAACTAGAATAAAGTGGTGATTATCATAATCTAACGGTGCTCTTAAAATAAAGAGACAGTATCAATTGGTTGTTGAGTATAGACTGAGCTGCAGCAATCACGGCTTGTCAAGTTGAAGTTTGGGCATTGGCTTTTTTTGGGTTTCAAGAGCGATGGACAAGCCAATTTCCAAGCTTAATTGATTTAAGAATCAGGTTCTGAAGTAAAAACTCATGATGCTTCTTGGTATCAATGAATCAAGAATTCCGATTGATGGTAAAAGTAGGAGACAATGGTATCAAAACATGGTGCTAGAATAGACAGTGTAAAGGATTGTGGAATAGTAAAGCGAGAGAGAAGAGTGATAGTTATAATCAAAATTTGTAGATAGCGCAGCAGAAACAAAGGTCGATGGAAGATGAAGAGAATCAAAGAGTTTTTTCTCCCCCTTCTAGCAGTAACATTCAGAGTGTAGTTTAGATGAGGAGCCGAGAAATACTATTGTTAAGTATGGGTCAAACTAGTTAATGCCGCACTAGATAACAAAGTACTAAGTGTATTGTTTGTATAGGGTAAGGTTCATGGAGTTACCCTATCAATTTTTATGAGACTAGTACTCCAAACATTTAGATATATTTCACGTTAATTGACTGAGTCTTGTTGAAATGGTTGTGTATTCTTAACGATTTGCAATGACAGAACCAGCACCAAATCCACGCGTGTTTATCGATATTGATAGTCGAACATCATCTGGACGACTCTTCATTGAATTGTTCAAAGACAAGGCGCCAAAAGCTAGTGAAAAGTGTGTATGAAAAAAAAAAACTATTGCTGTATGATTCTTTCACAAACAAGTACTAACCATGAGGTGTTTGATACAAGTAGCTTTCGCGCGCTTTGCACAGGAGAGAAAGTTAATAAAGATGGAGAGTTGTTGTGTTACATAGGAACCCAATTTCATCGAGTAGTCGCGCCTGAGTATATTGTTCAAGGTGGGCTCATCAAAACAAAAACCGATTCGAATAGCACTGACGAGAAAAAAGTTGAAAATGGCGATGAGACAGATGATGTAGGTCAAACCATCTACGACCACCCTTTTGAGCTCGAAAATGTGACAGATATTGATAGCAAAGGACTTGTTTGTCTAGCTCATTCTTCAACCAAATCCAACAAAGACGAAATCAACAACGGATCCCAGTTTTTTGTAACGTTACAAGATGGATTAAACATTCATGAATTCTGTCCATCTACTGTTGTTGGAAAAGTTGTCAAAGGACTTGAAGTGCTGGAACTGTTGCAAGATATCAAAGTAGACGTGAACGATAAGCCTGTGAGCGGTGATGAAGTTACCATTGTACGATGTGGTGAATTGGAGTTGAAAAAGAAGAAGGAGAAGAAGGAAAAGAAGAAAAAGACGACGAATGAGAAGCTGGTTGAAGAGCCAGTTGTTGAAAAAGAAGTCCAAAATGCCGATGGTGATAATGTCAATCATAAAAGCCGTAAGGATCATTGTGAAAAGTTGGAGTACCGAGACAGATCGGATTCAAGGAGGTCGTACCATCCACGCTCAAGATCTCCACCTCGTCGTCACTATTCTCCCTCCCGTCATCATTCTCCACCTCGTCGATCAGACCCAGTATCGTACCAAGATGATGAAGGTCAAGTCATTGTCAAAGGCCGAGGATCACGAAAGTATCAGGGCCAATCCAGCGGTAGTAATGATCGTGATGACCGTCGTTGTAATTCTAGAAGGTATCATGACAACAACAATGATGACTACTATAATAGACGTTCTCATCATAGTAGTCGCCGTTCAAAGTACTCGTCGAGTTATGGAAGACTTGATTAGGTTTTTGATAAGGAGCGAAAAGAACTGTTCACTAATTTGTTTTTTAACAAGCATTGAAACTCTCATATACTTTTTTATGGATATAAATACAATTATATGCCCATTATTATTATTTTTTTTTCATCTCCAAGTAATGATATCCCATTTTAGTTTTTGTCGCCCAGTCGCCATCAATGATAGCTTGTAAACCACTCAATTCATATCTGTTTCCAAATCTTGATATGGGAAGCTCGTTTTCGGACTATATTGATCTAGTAAAATCTGAGGTACATCCTTCTTCTCCATTGTTTTTGAGGTTTTTAAAATTGTTCCAAGAATATCAAAACAACGTGTATGTAATACCCTTTGATTTATATCTTTAATGTAAAAAGTTATTGACGATTGCGTTACTTCAATTAGATATTTTGGAAATGAGGTGTTTGTCAGACTAGTCCTCTTATTTCGTAACTATCCAATGCTAATCCAGCGGTTTGCTACGCTGCTACCACCTGGGTACTACATTTCGAAAGATGACGGTCCCGATAACAATTTAGAGTACACGATCAAGTGTCTACCCCCACCAAATAAGTTACTTTTGAATACGCAAGCTGTTGAAGAGAGCGGTGAAAGTAGCCTTCATAATCAAACACTTCCAGCAATACTTTCACAGCCTGTTTCATTCAACAAGACATTTGCTCCAATGACTGAAATCTTGGCAAATGAAAACCCAGTACGACATATATTTCCTGTAACCACCGAAACTTTGGCTGCTAATATCTCTAATCAAACCCGAATCCCAATTGAGTATATACGCAGCACAAAGCATGGTTCATTCTTTAAGGAAAAAGAGATGGCTTCAAACATGGAGGACGCTGATAGTCTGGGCTGTTTTAATAGCACATTAAGTGAAAACAGAATGTTGAATAGCCATTATAATCTACTACAACCTGAGCCATTGACGAAGAAACAAGTCCAACCTCTTCAACAAGACAATAATGCTCAACCTGCTCAGTTAAATACCCGATCTCAAACACCCGCCAAACCCTATCTCGAAACAAAAGCTCAAACAGAGTATGTATATTCCGATGCTTTATCAAACGAAAATATGAATACTCTTCTGCGATCGTCAAACTGTGAAAACAGCAAATCTTATGCTTTACCGTTACAGTACAAATCACAAACAAACCTCAAAATGCAAACGGAAAGAAGTTTACCGAGCTGTTCTGACTTGAAAATCATGGTATTTTTAGATAGAGCAGACTTTGAAGCTAGCGAAAACAACACAACTAGTTTATTTCGAGAGAATACCACTTCAAACAAAAGGTCTTTTGATCCGTCCTGCACTTCCAGCCCTACTGGACTTCCTCCATTTTGGCAAAAAACGTTTTATAAAACCGGCAGTAATTTAGAACAAACAAAGACAAAAATTAATGAGACAAAAAACAGGGGTTTCATGAATAGTAGTGAGAATGGAAACAAATATACTTTGACAAAGACAGCGGTAGGAATCAACTACAATTCCCAAAAGCCTGACAAGCCTAATACATCATGCTGTTCTGGCAAGATGAGATTACCAAGTGATGTTCAAAACAGGGTGTACGCGCCACTGAGCAAAAGTAAAAATATTGAGGCACAAAAACGTGAGAGGCAAAGGCATGTTGTGAAGTGAAAGAAAACTGGGTAGGTGATTCAAGATAACTGATACCCAGATGTTGAGTTGAAAAGACGAAAAGTATAGGATTGATCAATTCATTGTTTGAATTTTATGTTGGGCTATAATATTTGTATTGCTGATAATTGAGAATCCAATAAAAATATTATCATGTACTGATGAATATGAGCTGAGCAGTTACCAGAATCCTTTTCGTCTTGAATCGCTTTGATTCATTTCAATATTGAATATCCAGCCCAAATCGCTCGACCCGAACGGCTGACATCACATGCACATATCCCAATTTCCACGTGTCTTTTGATCCCAACCCTTCATCCGCTCACGTTCTTAAGTTTGTCATTTAGTGGCTAAAGCAAAACAAATAAAAACAATAAAAATATTACTTTAAACCATCATTACTGTATTTTTTTTGTATCTTTTTGTCGCATTGAGAGCAAGAACCAAAATAAAGTAAAATCAGTTTGTTCAAAAGCACGGTACCGAGGTCTTCGTCTTTTGATATGAGCTGTTTCCGTTTTTCATTTTTTTCCATACCTCCTTATTCTTTTTCTTTTTTCACAGGATCATTTTCTCCATAATCATACTTACTGGACAATCCCACCAAACGCTCTTTTTTTGAG
Organism: Magnusiomyces tetraspermus; assembly: GCA_030578715.1. Taxonomy (NCBI): domain Eukaryota; kingdom Fungi; phylum Ascomycota; class Dipodascomycetes; order Dipodascales; family Dipodascaceae; genus Magnusiomyces; species Magnusiomyces tetraspermus. The sequence goes on from JAKTYL010000049.1 coordinate 25,132, forward strand.
CTCACACACAGACAAAGATGGCAGTTCATATTCGTCCGAAACACCAAAAATTGATTCTGCATTGTTATCCCCCTGGCAAACAAGCTGACAAACGACCAAACCCATCAGAGCTATCCTATTTACTCTACTATGCTACCACTCGTCGCGCAAAGCTCACCAAGGTCGGTATTTTTCTTGAGACAAAGACAGCCGGCGATGTATACAAGTCCCGAACTGGAGATGTGCAAGTGACGTTATCCATTCTCAAAGCTTTGATTAAAGAAACTCATGAAGACCTTAATCTGTTTGCTGTAAACGTGGTAAACATCATTTTGACAGTGCTGTCGTCCAATGATTTGGCACTCTGCCGGTACGCACATGAGACTTTGGAAACATTTTGTGAGTACCACGACGGAGCCCTTTTTAGTGGAGACCCATTCTATGTCGAACAATTTCACAAGCTTGTAGAAGAGTACATCTCATTAGCAAAATACAATCAATCAAAATCGACTCCAACTTGGATCACTACTGATCCGACCAACAATTCAGCCGAATCAAATAATACCTTTAAAAATACTACTGACCTTGAATGGAGATTGGTAGGCACAAAGGCCTTAAAGAGCTTTGCATCTTCTGCCGCAATTTCTACACCCACTGGCCTTTCCCACCTGTACAAAATTATTCCAGTCTTGCTTTCAACGCTGTCGGCTGCTGATCCCGACGGATCTAAAATAGTAAAACTTGATAACCAAAAGGGTTCAACTGTAACTCATGATGTTGAGAAAGGTAACAGTGGTGATAGAAGTCTTCGTGCTTCTACTGAAAGTTACAACAAAAATTATGATGAGTTTACTGAATTGCCTGAGTATTCCCTTTTGCTTTCTACTTCATTAGGGGCTTTGAAAAGCTTTTATGATACCACTTCAGATATGATTCTCAAAGCTTCAATTGTCACCACTCTTGCGTTTATTCGAGACAACTCACCATCAACATCCTCTTTGTTCAACCAGTGGGCTTCGACTCTTCTCATAACATGCGCAAAATGGGTCCCAGCTCAACTCAGATTTGCCGTGATCTCAACTACTATCGAAAAACTAAACAGCTGCCCGATCGATAATTTGCTGGCTCAATTCACTTTTGCTTCTCTCATTTCCTCGTTACTTTCTTCCTCTGTCAACATGATTGGACTGTCTGTCATTGATACCCAACGATCTTTTCTTCATCAACAATCTGTTTTGTTGAAAAGCATTGCTGCAGCCTCTGCTACTAATAAAAATAGCAACATTAAAGAGCTTTATCATATTGGTAGTCCGTCTGTTTATGATTTGGTTGAAAAGTTGCGAGAATGCGTTGTGAAATTGACAACTCATGTCTATTATGCGACGCAGATACCCGACATGCTTTCAGAACTGTTGCTCAAGTTCCAAGAATCTATGCAACATCACCCTGCTAGTACTGTAGCAGCTACTACTAATACCAGTGCTCACGACACAGAAACCACCACCTTGAGCGGGCGCTCATCTGAAGCTTCAGTTCTTTCGCCAAACTCGTATTCCCACACTTTGTACATATCAAACTTGCTCAAGACCATTACTGAAATTCTTTCGAAATTATCTTTGCAAGCAAAACATACCGGCAATGGTGGTGCAAATGTGCCTTTAACCATTTCTTCTTGGGACGGTACTCAAAAGTTGTTGACCCACATTGATCCAGAGGTCAGAATTGCTTTTGCAAATACTTTGATTGTGTTTATCAACTCAAACAACGATATTGATCCCGATAGAATTGCACCTTTATCCAGTTCTGTCAATTTCACTATGCTAAGCGGACCTGTTGGCAGAATAATCGGCGAATTGTACAATTTAGCAAATGCTTCTGAGTTTCCGTTACTAGTTTCAGATTACCTAATCATATACCACGTTGCTGTAACTCTGTCATCAAAGCTTTCTATGAATGGAGCTTTAAGATCTGCAGCATTGGCGTATTCGTTGCAAGAAAAGGCAAAGGCATTGCTCGAAAATGCCGAGAAGGAAACATTATCTGATAACACTTCTTCATTGCTTTCTCATGCTATCGCACTTGCAACAACTTCACTCTCGATTTTCCATACTATTGGGGAAACTCTGGACTCGGCTGATTTTTCCAACTTTACTAAGCAAGAAATTTTGCGAAGACAAAAGTTGGGATTATGGTATCCAGTTTTTGATTTCCCATTAGATAATGATGTCGACTTTTCAAAAGATGTAGTAGCAAAGAGTGAATTGGTAAAGAAAGATCCTTACACTGTACCATCAGAGTGGAACGAAGAGTTGAGTAAATCACAATACCCAAGTGAAGATGATGTGATGGAACTTTTTAATAGATTTGACCAAGTTCCCAAAGAAATGGTTAATTCTGTTGTGCAAGAACTTCCTTTGACAAATGAGGCCAGTGGCTTGTATTCTTCTGTCGCCGGATCCAGACAATCTTCAATCGATGACAGCTTTGCAAATGGGCTGGGAAGTAAGGGCGCAAGATCAATGATGATGGGATTGCCAAGAGCGAGATCTTTAAGAGATCTCAATATGAATTTAGCTTCAACAGCCAGATCCACTTCAGCATTCCATGTTCAATCAACTGTCCCTGAAACATATATGAATACTGGTTTTGGCAATAGAGAAGAAAGGGATACTGGAGACTTTAGTAGCAATTTTAGCCTTAAAGGTGACAGTGTTGAAGGTATTAGTTCAAACGGTAATTCGAAAACAGACAGAAATCCAGTAGTGTTGTTAGTGAATGAAGAAAACGGCAACACGACAACGCACAGCAATTCCAACATAAGACTAGGGCTTTTGCCTGGTGGAGACTATAGTAACAGCACCTCATCCTTTTTAAATCCTTATTATTCAAGCGTCAATAGCAGCTGCATCAATACTGGCAGCACCAACAATAATATCGGGTTGAGAACAGCACAGTCATTCATTGACATCCATCGAGAACACACTCCCAAAGTCAAAGACTTGAAAAAGGCGGCTAGTGGATACAGGCTTCCTTATGCTATGGGCGCCACCAGTATGGGCAATTCAAATGCTGGATCGATAGCAAGTTTTGCCAATTCCAGTTCAGCTGCTCTTACTCCACAATCTAAAGAGTTTCTTAGTGGTAATCATGATGGAAACGAGCAATCAGCGGGCAATGGATTGACTACTGATGAAGTAAAGTATGCACGGAGCATAAATTCAGCATTCACTAGGGGATCTGGTGATGGACCAAACAGCCCATACTCTGATTCGGCATCACTTGAAGATCAAGCAGCTAGAAAGCCAAATAATTTGTCAGTTCCATTTGCATCATTGTCGCCATCTTCCAAGTCTTTGGTTCCTAATAGTAATAATGGCTCATCGTTTGATGTTGCGTCATTTTTGAACGATTTGAGCTTTGAGAATGATAATGGAAGAGGACGGTTTGTTTGAAAACAGTATTTGAGATGGTTGATTTAATAGTCAGATTGCATAATATAGCAATATGCTCTCAACCAGATGTTCAAATATATATGTGTAGGACCCTTTTCATGTCTAATATGGCATAGTGATAGTAATGGTAAAGAATTAACGTTCAATTGTTAAAGATAATCAATATTACAATCATTTTGCAAGCCTGTTTTGTATGACCTAAGTTGTCACAAGTTCACGTGAACACTTACAATTTATTACATATTCGGTCACAACGTTCCATGATTCTATGGCCTTCTCTTTTTTCAAGTGTAACAGTGGTTTTTTTTTTTTTTTTTTTTTTTTTTTTTTTTTTTTTTTTTTTTTTTTTTTTTTTTTTTTTTTTTTTTTTCAACCTTTTATTTCTTTTTTTTATTTTCTTCGAATTCTTTTTTTCAAAAGATAAGCGGTTCTTATAACTTCTTCTCCACTTACGACAATATCGTCACCAACTAGCTAAGAAACCATTCCTCGGTTTTGGTACTCTTTATTCACCGACAAATCTATTCACTTTTGTTTGATTAGTGACTTACCAGTTCTCAGCGTCATGGGTATGTATATATGGCATTTAGGTCTAGGTCTTTAAGTCTGGAGATTTTGTCTTGGGGTTTGGTCATTTGATCTGGTAGTTTATGAATCATGTATTTTAAGACTACTTTGTTCAACAAGTAAAGCTCTTTACTCAACACAAATCCATTAATTATCATTCTCATATTCATACATTCCAATATCTTTTTCACAATGTTAATGTTCAAATGTTGAATTAGTACTATTTGATCTACTCGTTCTCAAGTTTTTTTCTTCTAAACTTCAGTATTTTGTTCTCTATTATGTATTTTAAGTAAACATTACAAGATCAATTAATACCAAACAAACCCATGGTATCTCTATCTCCAAAGTGCATCAATTAACTCCTTTTTTGTTTTTTAGCTTCCTCGTTTGTTTACTCTAGTGAAGAGTTGTTGAACTTCAAGGAAGCGGGAAATGTCAAGACTCCCAATTTTCTTGTTGACTTGGTACAACTTAGTGATGAGTATGTATTTGAATCCCAACAGTTTCACACCATTTGTTAATACTTGTCTTCTAACCAAAAAACAATGTTTTTTTTTCCAGGATAAAACAATTCAAAAAGAATAGAAAGAAGTCTCGTTCCGATTCTCGAAGATTCAGCAACTTTAGAAAAGACAGAGAAGCTTTGGAATCGACTATGGCCCAGCTGGCGACTGAAAATGGTAACAACCACAATGAAGCTGCCATTAGTGACGAATCTGATGATAGTGATGCTGATATCAATATCAGTGAAATGTCCAGCAGGTATGTTATTAGCTCTTTTTTTTTTCTCATCCGGTGATTTTTAAGCTAACCATTACTTTATTTTAGATTCTACACTCAGCGAACTTCTGCTGTTCGACGAAATCCAAGTATGTATTTATTTTTTCAGTCTCATTTGGCTTTCATTAGTATTTTTAAATCCAACTAACACATTTATTCAGAGGACGTCAACCCTAAATTCGCATCGGCTGTAGCCAATTCTCTTGCTGTGACTGGTGATTCAGCTCCGGCTTCGTCAGGTCCTAAACACCCTCATTTCCGCAATAGAAGATACTCTTCTAAAGCTGACCGTGAAGAAGCTAATGCTTCTGCTGCCGCTACTTCTACCGAAACCTCTAATGCAACTGAGGAAGACGGCTGGATTTCAGTTGGCCCCAAAACTCACCATCCCCGTAAGAGTTTCAACCATGATGATAACGGACACCGTAAACATTTCCGCGATTATAACCGGGTCAACAGAGGCAGTTTTTCCAAGTTTGGAAACAATGGCAGCACTCTTTCAGCTGCATCTGCCAGTGGCAATGGTGCAGGAGCTCGCAAGAAATCATTTGCATCAAATAAACCTACTAAAGCCGAATTGACTGCCGCTCTTAATGGAACTGGTGATTATCATTTCAACAAACCAGCTCTTTCAAACGACAATAATGACACTAAAGCTCCTGCCAGTGCAGTGTCTTCTGACGAAAACGAAGAGCCAAAAAAGGAAAACAGTTCTGGTAAATCTGTCAAACCAGCTCCTGAAATTCAAGTCAGTTAATTCTTGTAAAGCAGTATGGTTGAAATCATTGTGAAAAGTCTAAATGTTGAACTCTCATCAAACTCTTTTTCCTGCTTTCGGTTTCTTTTTTTTTTTTTTTTCTTTTTCAACACTATTTTTTGTACTAAATGTAACAATCAGAATACACGAACCAAACACTTCAAAAATCAGATTGAATATTTTTGTTACTTTTGACACTGCTGTTTTCATTGTTATTTTTTTGTTTCATGAAAAGATCAAGTACATGACCATTGCTGCTCGATTACGTAATTTTTTTTTCGTTGTGTCGCGTGGAGGCTTTAGCCGCGTGATGGGATTAACACAACAGGGCTTTCAAGCTCGTCGGAAAATAGACAGTAGTCATACATGTTTACAGTTATAGCTCGATACCAAACACGGCACTGCCGGACAAGAAGTCATAAATACATTGGGGCTTGAACGGATAAAGTTTACAATTAGATGAGCTCGTAACCATGGGCTTGAGATGAATCTCATGGATTTCTGAAGCTTAAGCACATAGTAATAGGCTTAAGGCTTGAAATATTGGGGGAAAAAGAAACTGGAGAGCGAGAGGTTAATTAACCTAAAACTATATTGAACTGCTGTTATTTCAAAGAAAAAAAAACTTAAAGTGTATAAAAAAATGTAAAAATTTGTGTTGAGAAACTTCTGAGATTAATGACAATAGTTATTATACGTTCACTGTTCTCCGAATGCCCATTTTCTCTAGCCTTGACCTTCCTCAGATTCTTACCTTTTCATGAAGATGAGCCCGCTTTAGCTTATTCACCGCTTGCTTATCCTTAACCTCGAGTTTTATGTTAAGCTTTGATACTTTGCAATCCTTTTCCGTGTCCACATTAATCTTTGAATTGTAAACATAGGTTAGTTGAGACCAAAATGAACTAGAACAATTGAAACATACCATGGTGTCACTTGAAAATTCTTATACATCAACTCCAAGATGTTGTATAGTATATGCACTGAAACTTGATAGAAGCATGTAGAAACAATTGAGTAAATTTTGAAAATTTGAGTATAATATTGAACAAAAAACAATCAACTTACTTGCCCCGATTCAATGATACCAATCTTAAAACGAGGTTCAACAAATATATTAACAATAGTATTCTAAACAGGCTGTATGTCGACTCACAGATTGTCTCTGGCCAGCCTTTCGCTCTTAATGATCTTCATATACACTATTCAAATTCAATCAAAAACATTTATTCTATTTTCATTAATTTTTCAAGTCTATCTTTTAAATCTAAATTTAGAGAAAAATAATAAAGGACCTATAGAAGCATTTTTAAGTCGTTTAGTAAACTTCCAAAACGTACTTGCCAGTTTCCTTCATTTCCTCAATCTCCTTAGCAACATCAATCTTCTTTCCGTGCTTAGCAGCATCCTTCTTCAAGATATCTTCCAAGCAGGCAGTAATGTCAGGGACAGGCCATGTAGGGCCACACAAGTAAAAGTATCCTTGCTTGTCAACAACAGCTTCCACAAGATCATCAATGCTTTCACGAATCTTGTCTTGAATGTAAATCTTGTGAGGTTGATCACGAGAGAAAGCAGCACCAATGTGTGTAATGATTCCGGCATCACGAACAGCTTCCCAGAACTCACCGTAGAGGTACTCTTCACGCTGGTGACGAGAACCGAGGTAGAGGTAGATCTCGCCAATGTCCATGCCTTGTTCCTTTTGCCAAACCTTTTCTTCGATAAGAGCCTTGAAAGGAGCAAGACCGGTACCCAAGCCAGACATAATAATGGGCTGCTTGGGGCTCGGAGGAAGCTTCATAACGGAAGGCTTGACGGAAACAACAAGCTCAGCACCGATAGGAAGACGCGAAAGGTAGCGAGAGCACTGACCGTATCTCTTGCGACCCTTGCTGTCAATCCAGTCAACGACGACAATAAGGAGATGAACCTCATTGGGGTGAACGTGCTGAGAAGAAGCAATAGAGTACTCACGACGCTTGAGAGGTGCAATCAAGTGAATGAGGTCTCTGAGCTCAGGCTTAGCTGAAGTAAACTCTTCAAGAACATCAACATAGGTCTCGAAATCGACTTCAGCACGCTTCTTGAGTTCTTCAGCGCCAGCTGGACTAGCAAGCTTCTCAAGATGAGCACGCTGCTCGTCATCCTTGGCAAAAGGTGCCAATGACTCGTAAAACTTCTTGGGAGGCTTACCAAAGATATCCAAGTTGTCGCAAAAAGCCTGGAGAACGGTGCGGGTTTCTACAACGGATTCAGGATGGTCACGAGAAGGAACAGTGACAGTGGCGGTCAATGGAACGCCGTACCAGTTGAGGAAAGAGCGGACAGCCTTTTCCTCGTTGCGAGCGTGAACACCCAATGCTTCACCGATAGCGTACTTAAGTCCAGTACCAGAAATATCGAGCTCGAAATGGAAAATGTTACGCTCATAGTCTTCAGGAGTAACACGAGTGTTTTGCTTGACACGGGCAACAAAGTTTTGGATGGGCAAGTCAGGACGAAGCTCGTTGGTAGCACCATAGGCTTCAGAAAATGCAAGGGTTTTGGCAGCTGCAACCCAAGAATCAGAAGTTTCGACATTGTTGGTAGCAGCCTCTTCTTCGGTAGCAACGTGGAGATCGTTAGGTGCAAAGCTGACATTTTCAATAGTGCCTGGAAGTAAAGAAGTTTCAACCTCGGCCCATTCTTTGGGAATTTCAACAACTGCGAAATGAGCATCAAAGACCTTTTCAATGAGTCTAGCAACAGTAGCAGCGACAAGCTCTACATCAACACCATTGGCAGTGACAATCTTTGTGGTAGTTTGATTGAGAGTGAGTTCTGGTGCAAAAGCCTTCCAGAAAGCAGCCTGGAAAACCATGTTGCGGGTTCTGCTTTGGGTTTCAGCTTCATCTCCAATAGCCTCAACATCAACTGCGAAAAGGGTAATTTCTTTGGCAACAGCAGCCTTTTTAAATTCGGGACTGAAAACCTTACCAAGTTCTTCAGCGTTGGTCTTTCCAACGACAACAACGGAAGCACCCTGTTTAGCGTTTTTGAGAACGTCAAAACTCTTTGTGAGGGCGGGTGCTGCAACAACAACCAAATCATCAGTATCAACAGCCAAAGAAGCAGCAGCTGCAGTGTGAGAAGAAGAAATACGAACTTGTGTTTCAATAGCACCACCGTTGGCTTGGTTGTCATACTTAGATTGATGCGAAACGGAGGAAGATCCGTCGAGAGAGATGACATGAGCAAGACGTGATGGAGAATCAATAACATTGGAGTTGTCAGCATCCCAGAAGGTAACCTTCTTAATATCAGCACGAGCAGCAGGAGCAGAAGCACCGAAGATAGAGTAGATGTCACTCTGAGAAACTACGTTAGTCTTGGTGTACTTGTGATCATACACAACTGGTGAAGCGATAGCAAAGCCAAACTTCATAGCTACAGCTGAAGAAACGTCACGGAACAGTTGTGAGTGAGATCCAGCGTTTGCATCTTCAACCTGACCAAGAACAATGATCTTCTTAGCAGTAGATGGAAGAACCTTGAAAAACTCAGCGTCCAAGAAGGGGCTGTAGAGACGGACTGAAATGGCACCTACAGCGTGACCAGACTGAGCAAGAGTGTTGGCAACTTGGGAAGCCAGAGCGCTCTCGGTAGATCCAAAAGTGACCAAAACGGTTCCGGCCGCAGCAGAACCAGAGTACTCAAAAGGCTGGTAAGAAGTACCAAGCTTGTTGTTCAAAGCATCAAACAATGAAGATACAGTTCCAGCGAGAGATGCGTCACGGAGATCAAAAGAAGAGGTCAAAAGGGAATAAGTGTCAGCAATGTCCTTAACTGACAACCAATCTCTGACTTTGTTGGTTTCGCGAGTTCCACGAAGACCATCGTAAACGTGCACAGCAGGAACAATGGAAGACAAAGCAGTAGCCAAGAGAGTGATGTGCTGGGCTTCCACAGCGTTGTGGGAAGAAATAAGAGCCAAACCCAAGGCTCGAGCAGACTGAAGAACAGAGTCGTAGTTGGAGTACAAGGCGCCCTTCTTGTCGTCATAATCGAGAGCAGCCACGTTAAAAGTGAGTGGGTTTGAAGCAGAAACTCCATGTGCAATGTACTGAGAAAGAACAGGGTTCATAGCTGCCAAAGTAGCAGAAGATGCAACAACGGATCTAGCAACTGGCAACGATTCAGAACCAATAGGTCTGGAATGTGCTGCGTAGCCCAAAATGGCAGATCCAGCACCTGAACGGGTCTCAAGCTCGGTCACCAAAGGAACAGTTCCGTGAGAGTTTTGCTGACTTGACTGGTTCCATGTCTTGATGGCATGAGCAAGTTCGAATGATTCAGGGCTGTAGGCAAAAATAGATCCCGAGAGTGCGTAAGTAGTACGTTCTACAGCAGTTTGCTGAGAAGCGTAAACCTCAGAAGAAAATGCCTCGAGTGAGAGAGGAAGAGGAAATGGGGTATCTTGAAGCATTTTGCCGGAAAGACCTAGTTGAGTCTGAAAAATTAAAGATATCAAGAGCCGAGGCAATGACACATACTGAAAAAAAAAAAGGGAAAAAGAAGAAAAGTTTACAAAAACCACCTGGGATGGCTTGGGTTTATATAAAATCCTAACTGTTTCCTCAATAAAGATCAAGACTGTGGCGAATGACGAAAATTAGCCACAATGAATGGCGAGTACCCACGTGATGTGGTGCAAAGGAAGGGTTGAATGTCAAATTGGCACGGCTGAGGATGTGGCAGTTAGGAATTGGCCAATGAATGTACGGCGATTGCTCTAGGCTGGAGAATTTGCCATATTTCACCAAAGTTGTAACGGTTTTTGTTTTCCATAGTGTAACAAGGTTTGGGGAAGGGTTAGTACTTGAGTATTGTCAAGTACTATCAAGTACTATAGAGAGCTTCGAGTCTACCAACTGCTAACCACGAACTAATATTACTGGTCATTAAATTAAAACATAATAAATTAAAACAGAACAAATTACAAGAGAATAAATTACAATCAAAAACTATTAAACACTAAAAATACTATAAATCATTACCAAAGTTTTCTTCCCTAATGTTCTTTGGCATCCTTAATTGCAGCTTTGCGAGCTTCTCTGGCTTTATACCATTTGACAAACGCAAAACATGGCCATGAAACAATATAATTCACAGCAACCCATGCAAACAAAACGCCAAAATTCTTGCCCAACTCATTCTGGGTGTCAAACAAAACTGTGCGGATAGCCATCTGAGTGTTGTATACAGGTAAGGCATGTCCGATTTTGTAAACACCTGGTAACAGCTCTAAAGCAGTAAACGAAGTAGCGGCATTGATACAGACCCAGAAAATAAGCCAGAAGCCCATACCTGGCGGGAAAGTGTTGAACAAAATGATAGCAGCATTTTCAGAAGCTCCACCTAAAGCCACCATTGAAACGTAGTTGATCATCCAGTATACTACGAAGCCAGCTTTACCAAACTTGGCTGAAAAGTCTTGCTGAAATGCCAGTGAGACCATGGAGAAAGTTAGCGAGAGGAAGAACATTGAGACAATGTTGATGAATGGACGGTAAAGCATGTAGTGCAAAAAAGGAACTTTTCCCAAAAAGATCATGTGGACCGGCGCAAAAAACATGATTTGGAAAAAGGAAACAATGATAATATAAATGAGACCAGTGAGTAAAATAGCAGGATACACAGTACCAAACACAGGTCGAACATTCTGTAATGTCAGGACAATTGGGTTGGAAATTATATCGGGGTTAATTTCATAAACCCTTTCTCGGCTTTGAACAGTTGGAAGGGTTCTGTTGACAATTGGCCAAAACTGTTTTCTAAACTGGGCAGTCCATTGATCTGCAAATCTTTGAACCAACGGAATTACAACGCCATCATAGACAGCATCCTGGCGGGCTTCTGGGAAATAAAAAAAGGCAAGGTTCCTTGGGCTAAAGTCCGCTGACGGATGTTGCAGCGCATTTAATAATGTAGTGGAAGCGTTGGGTGCGATCGCAATAATTCCCCAAGCAACTTGTTCAGTAACATCATGAACCAGCGTAGAAAAGTCCCCTTTGTATGTGTTTGGATCCTGTACTCGGTAATGAAGGTTTGTGGGGGTTTGGGGTAATGCATTGACCAATTTTGTCAAAGAAGGACCAACAAAGGCAGAGGTATCAGAATTGGGTGCTTGGTCATAATCCAAGACCAAGATATCGAGATTATGTGCACGTTCAGCTCTGTTAAATACTGAACCCCAGTAAACACTGAGAATTCCCAGGATTGCCGTACACATGATCAGCAAGTTTATACCTGAAGAAACCCACACCTTTTTGTGTAAATGATGTAGTTCAGTAGAAAAAAGCGATACTAGCTGAGGAGGTTTCTTTTCATTTGCAGGTTCTGGTTGGGTAAGCTCTTCAGAAGCAATATGCTGATCCTCTAGATCAGAAGGCATATATGAGTCTTTTTCATTGACAGAGTCGGCCATTGCTGATATGTCGGTGTGTTTGTCTTTTAAGTGTTGTTTACTATTGATACTTTTACTAGTAGTTTTAGTTATATTTTTGGAGTATTAGCCATT